>LGRX02009498.1:0-21723 GCA_001247695.2 Cymbomonas tetramitiformis | reverse complement strand
GGAGTGGCAGGGACGGGCCCGGGGCGGAAGTTGGAGTGGCAGGGACGGGCCCGGGGCGGAAGTTGGAGTGGCAGGGACGGGCCCGGGGCGGAAGTTGGAATGGCAGGGACGGGCCCGGGGAGGAAGCGGTATGCTGTGCAACCATCGGGCTTTGAGCGAAACTGGGCGGGGAGGAGGGATATGTGGGCAGGCGGAGGCAGAGCAGAAGCGGATGGAGGCGGATCTCGCCATGAAACGGCGCATGGAGGCAGCTGAGAAGCTGAAGCAGCAGGCGAAGGAGGCGAAGGTGAAGCAGGCCAAGCAGCTCACCAAGAAGGTCCTGCCCAACCCTTCGCAAGCGGAGACCTCCACAGCTGCCAGGCTGGCAGGGATGGCGCGGATCCGGCGCACAGAGGCTGGGATTGCCGGCATCCCAGTGCACTACAGACGTTGTCAGGCTTTGATTGTGATGTGAATCCTTTGCTTCTGCCGCCTCCGATCACTGGACGGCGCGCCGCCCCCCCGGCTTATCTGCGCAGTATATTTTGCTGCCATCGCTTCTGTCGGGGTAACGCGCATGGGCAACATTAGGGGGTTTCATTGTCCGCCTCTGCGCCAGGCCTTGTGTGCTGCGTCCACACCTTTTTCAGACTGTGGGGTAGCAACGGTGGGTGCAGGCCTCCTCCCCGTCGCCGAAGACGCAAGTAGCCTCCTCCCCGTCGCCGAAGACGCAAGTAGCCGCCTCCTCGTCGCCGAAGACGCAAGTACCGCCATTGAAGCTGGCGGCCAGCCCGAAGGGTCACACCACCATCAGCGTGGTGGTGGCCCTCCACGAGGCTGGGGGCGCTGCAAAGCTCAGCGCGGCAAGAAACGAGATACACGAGCGTATGAAGGCGAGGAAGCTGGCAGAGAAGGCGGAGAAGGAGCATGTGACGAGCGTGGCTCAACTCCAGCGAAGCTTGGACACGTATTCCGCCCAGGTAAGGCCCACTAGGGTCAGGCTGTCACGGGCTCAGACTGCTGGGGGGTGAATGCGCGGTGCCCTTGCGGCAATGACACGGCTGCGGGTTCGAGTGCAACGCAGGAGACGCAGGTGAGCCCGAGAGGACATACAACGATCGGCATGGCGGTTGGACTTCATCAAGCCGCTGGGAGAGCGAAGCTGGCTGTTGAGCAGAGGGGGGTACATGAGCGTATGAAGGCGAAGATGGCAGAGAAGGCAGAGAAGGGGCATATGACGAGCGAGGCTCAACTCCAGCGAAGCTTAGAGGCGTACGCCGCAGTGCAGCAGCGGACTCAGTCATCGATCAGCAAGCTTGAGATAGCAGGGCCGAGCACAGACGGTGGGGCGCGGTCAGAGCTCGGCCCGGGCAGTGATGAAGCCCAGCCCAGGGGTGGGGTTTCTCAAGGGGAGGCGTCGAGGTCTCCAATCGGGGGGACCAATGGCGCGGGCGCAGAGTCCGAGAGATTCTCCGTTACGTGGTACAACTCGGAGTTCGAGGAGCTTCCCGAGATCCCACAGGAAGCTGCGGCCAGAGGCCACGAAGGCGGTGGAGATGCGGCGACTCCGAGAAAGAGCAGCGACGACGCCGAAGGAGCTGCAGAGGGGAGGCGCTCCCTCGCCAGCACGCCCCGACGATTCAGCAACGTCCACGAGATGAGCCCGCGGAGTCTGATGAGCCCGCGGAGTCAGAGCTCTGACCTGTTCATGGACGCCCGATCGGAGTCTCGTGCAGGCTCGACAGACGATGAGGACATCTTCGAGGACGCGGCTGCGGACATTTTCAGCGAGTCAGAAGACGAGAAGGAGGGGGGCCCTTCCGAGAACACCATCAAGAGCCGCATCGTCAAGGACATCCGCGCCCGGCAGTCCTCCACGCCCTGGTCCGCCAAGGAGGCCGGTGATCCCCTGCCGACATGCTCGCTCCAGCACTCGGCAGCCCCCACAGAAATGAGCCTCCGCGGGCCCTCCCAGTTTCTCACCACGCTTGAAGCCACAGCGCGCTTGCCCCAATGTTGGGAAGCGTGCTTTCTCTCAGTTTCAACATTCCGAGTCCACGAGAATGTGTACCCCACCTGTTGGATCGCCTGGGTCACAGGGCAGGCTGTGGCTCTTGCCCCGCCCACTGCGTATACGGTGTTCGAATAGGCTTATACGCTTGCTGCAACTACCGTGTACAGGGTAGTGCAGAGCAGCGCTGGCCGATCTCCCGAAGCAGCGTCTGCTCACAGCCTTATCTGGCTCATTAAGTGTTTTAGTGACGCCTTATCACAGCCCCAACCCCAGCCCCCTACCCCTGGGCAATCCCGCCCGCGAGATTGGCATGAACTGGTGAGATGGGTGTGAACGCGGTGAGATTGATCCGCACCACGGGATTGGCGTGTAACATATATCGATCCCCTCTTGTCGCTGTGATGATGCATTTTCGTCTCGGGACGCGTTGTGTGCCAAGCTTTATGAGCCACGAACCCTCGGTGCATCGTTCAACACAGCATCATCGTGTATGCTACTGTTGGTTTCTAGGTTGTGGGCTCGGCTCCCTTGTAATAGCCCCCCTTTACTTTCATATAATTTTATTTTTTTGACGTATGATGCATCTTCAACTCTCAAGCTAAGGCCGTAGTGCTTGATGATTGATCTCAGAATAGCTGTTGTCAGAGATTTGCACATTGGGATCTGTGCTAGATCCACCATTTCTGCTTCGAGTAGATTCTCGAGCAGGGAGGGCCAAGCAGGATCCAGAGGATGTGGTGCCAGTGCGGTGTGTTGAGACCGTTTTGTGTCTGGGTGTGCGGCAGCATCCTTAGAGGCCTTCATGAAGCCATGGACAATCAGCAAGCCCCAATTCAGTGGAGGGCAAACAAGTGGTGAAGATCCCCAGAGTGGTGCCGAGGCACAAAATTAGACGCCGCATTATGTTAGTATGGTGGTTTATCCATTTGCCGTAGTTGGCTTTGTAATTTAGACATACGTAGCAAGGACGCCGTTTGGGAACAGTAGCGCGTTGGTGGAGGGCTATAGGCGGCCGGACAGATCGCACACTGCATTAGGCATACCTGATAGATGAGGGGAATGCAAA
Organism: Cymbomonas tetramitiformis; assembly: GCA_001247695.2. NCBI lineage: Eukaryota > Viridiplantae > Chlorophyta > Pyramimonadophyceae > Pyramimonadales > Pyramimonadaceae > Cymbomonas > Cymbomonas tetramitiformis. Next base: position 18,664 of record LGRX02009498.1, on the reverse strand, counting down.
ACGGTCGTGCGGTATGGGTACCGTTGCTCCGGCAGATTGGTTCTCAGAGGACACTGCCTCGCTGTAGTTCAGACTTAATTGAGTCGAGTTGAAAGCTGCTGTGAGCAGCTCGAAAGTGTATTTTAAACATGTAAATTCTGTCTATTACAAATTTTTAAATTGCATTTTACTGCTGAATTGTGTCTCCTAGCTATTACGGGTTGCTCCTGTCGACTCGGACGGATTGAAGAAATCAACGAGCTTCGAGCGAGAAAATTTTCTGAAATATACGTGTTGGTTCAACAGTACCAGAATCGCACACTCTCGTCATCGTACAAGGACGCTCATAACGAAGGTGTAGCTAAGGTAGTAAATAAAGTTTTTTTTATTTAATTTGAGCCATCAGCGTAATTTAAAGATTTCGAAATTTGTCGCCGATCGACCTGTGCCTGTGCCACTGACTGTGACGGTGCCGGTTCGAACTGTCCAAGTGTTGCCAACATCCTCACACGTGTGCAAGTAGGAGTCCGAATAGAAACGGAATCGGCTCTGTTCTTTTCCGCATTTACAAAAGAACTTCACAGAATTCTAATTCCGGTGTGCGCACACTGCAACAACTCTCAACTGTTTTAAAGAGGCGCACTAAACTGCGCAAGGGGTGAAGATCGGCCGCCCCCCCGCATTTCCCCTAGAGATCGCCTAAATAAAATTCAAAACCATTGTCCAGGAACTTGCTTATACGTTTTTTTTTTTCATTGTTCGCCGCCTAAAATTTCCACACCTTTTCGATATGTTTCTCATGCGTCGCAGGTTGAAACGCGGCGGCCTTCACATAAGCGTAATATCGGGGCGTGCATGAGCTTGATCTCGGGATATCCTGATGAGCTTAATTTTCTGCCGCCCACGAATTTGTAAAAAGAAATCGTCGATAGCCCGCGCGTGACCCCAGCGGCTTGATGCCGTCGACATCGATCGTGACACTCAACGTCACCGTCGACGGGACATGGCTTGTCTTTCGACGGGATCGCGGTGGGACTGAATCGATTGTGAGCGAAACTCTCGGGAAATGCCTCTGAGGTGGGGGGTGATGCACAAAATGCGGTGTTGGCGGCTTGTAGGGCCATCTAGGGTGCGAAACGCATCACTTATGGTTTGGTTTGGACAGAAATGATGTTGCGTGGATATTTGGGGCAATAAGAGGGGACAATTTGGGCTGTAGGGGCATAGACCCTACACGCACCTTCCGCGCATTGCCCTGGGTTTGGGCGCGACTGGAGGGCTGGTTCTAGCAGAAGCCTTGGAAATCCGATTTAAGGTTTAGGGTTTTAAAAATATGTTTTAGGGTTTTAGTAAAGGGTCAGAATCGGTTTCAAAATTCAAACCTCTTTCAAACCGATTGTCAGTTTTTCATAATAGGTTTCTAATTAATCGTAGACATCTGTAAACGATTCGATTGGCGTTTGACAAATATTACCAACTGAGTATGTACCTAATTATTGACCTGTTAAACCCATTCGATTGTGATTATATCTGAACTCTTAACATATTATCTCCCAATTATTAATTGGTTCAAACCGATTCGATTGGTGTTACAGTTTTTATACATACAGTAATCACTCACCTTTAAGAAAACCCCGATAAGAAAACCAGCCAGCTTTTTTGGGGGGTAAGTTGTCGAGAAAAGCTGGTTTTTTTTGATATGGAATCTCGAAAATAAGAAATATGGGTGCTGGCGCTGCAGGCGAAATTTGAAAATGTCGCCTTTTTAAGTGTGTATCATTGGACTTTTAAGAGAATTGCTGGCTGATTGAAAGAAAATACTTGCTAATTCTTACCGATTCCATAGGACGCTGGCGCTGGCCGGGGGCGGGGGGTACGCAAGTTGGTGGAATTAGCTGGCTGACCCCAAATCTCCGGTTTTCTTAAAGGTGAGTGATTACTGTATTGTGTACCCGATATTCAGGCTAAGTAACCTATTTGATAACTTGTCATCAAACATATTATAAGGGGTAAAAGTGTTAATGCACAGCAATAACAAACCATGCACAGCAATGCCACAGCATGCACAACAATATGCACAGCAATAACCAAACATGCACAGCAACACCAACAAAGCATACACAGCAAGTACCATAATATTACTGTGTTCTACTTACAGTCTAACCAGTGCGCATTCTAACTCTAAGCATATGTTCTAGTGTGCCCTCTGCAGTGTTCTTGGGAAGCCTCTTATTTTTGTCGCCATCGTGATTAGTTTTGTGGCCATGCAGAATTTTGGGGTTTGCTGCAGAATTTTCGGCTACGTGCAGAATTTCCCGGGGAGGAAAAAAAAGATCCGAACTCTTAGAGATACCATTTCAGTTCTTGTTCTGTCATTTTCCTCAGAAAATTCTGCATCGTCATCGCCGTCGGAAATTTGTCGCCTGTGTGGCGACAAAATTCCACCTGCTTGTACGAAAATATGAAGAAGAAACCATTAGCCATCTACATCTGCATATACGGGCAAATAACCCATGGCGACAAATTTCATATTCCTATAGAAGAAGCAGGTGGGTTTTGTCGCCATGGGTTATTATCATGTAGATGTAGATGTAGCTGTAGCTGGCGACAAATTTCGTATTTCTATAGACGAAGCAGGTGGGTTTTTGTCGACGTGGGCCATTTGCATGTATGGCGACAAAAACCCACCTGCTTCTTGTATATAGATATGAAATTTGTCGCCATGGGTCATTTGCCTGTATGTCAAAGTGGCAATGATGCTGTTGGCGACAAAAAGTCTCTATTAGAGGAGTTCTGTTACATGGCGACAAATTGTCTCTATTAGAGGATTTTTGTCGCGGCGACAAATTTCCCCAATGGCGAAAAAATAAGGCCTGGCGACCAAAAAGGTCCTCGTGGCGACAAATTTCACACGTCGCCGTGTTCTTGCGCAAGTCGACATGCATCTTGTCAGCCGCGCTAAAAGCTCGCTCCACACCCGCAGTGGAGGCAGGGCATCCTAGCGGGAACTGGCGGGCCATACGATAGACATCTGGCAGTGTGGAAGCATTGCACGGCATTGCGATTCCACCAGAGCATCACGTCAAAGCCATCTTCGTTTGGCTTTTGCGGCAAAGCTAAATAGGCATCTAACCGCGATCCCTCATTACTCTTTCAGGCTGCGTCACTCGGGCATCTGACTTATTGCGCATGAAGGATATGACTCGCTAAAGTTTCCATTTTCAGGCTTACAAACATGGAGAATGTGATCACCATTGCTGGGTTTCCAGTCGGTCCACGCAGTGCGCAAATACCCGAAGGCACAAAGGGCAGTCATCGATGCGGTCTCTTCCAGCGGATTAGCCATTCCTTGACCGTGAGACCATTAACCTTCACAGTTTGGTCGGTTATGATACATTCCACATTATATATGTTCTCAGCACGTTATCCTGATGATTGAATTCATGGCGGGGAGCGTATTGGGTGTATAATATGACAACGTTGATTAACGTTGATGGGTTAAGTATGGTTATTATTCATTAACGTTATGACAACATAAATGGGTTAAGTATGGGTAAACTTATTTTTTCGCGTTGCATTCTTAAGTGTGGGCTTAAGTATGGCGACCCTATTTTGCGTACTTTTTCATTTCGACGCAAAATGGGCCGGGCGGCCGGTCGAGTCGCCGGCCCGATAGCAATCCCCTGTTGGCACCACCTGTCCAGCCGGCCGTGATGTCAAAACCGTCGCAGCTTGCACCGCTACCGTCGCCTGCGTGAGACGAGGCACGGATACCTGTGAGAAAGACACGCCTGCGCGCCTCCCCACATCGTGCACCTTGTCCGTGATCTTGTGGAGCTTCGCCAGCACGTCGTCGCCGTCGCTGCCAGAGTCCTCCTCGACGTGGGAACCGTACGCCGAAACGTCCACGTCGCTCTCAATGCCGCCAGCCGACACCACCGCTGGCGCAACGCGTACTGCCGCACTGCTGCCGCAAATGCCGACGCCAGTGACGCCCCGCAATCGGACGCCTGCTGGAACACTTGGCATCACACAGCCAGGGTGTAGGCGTCCTCCTCGCAGTCCCTGATGAGAATGCATGGCTACTATCCGGTAGTCCTTGTGACAGGACTGTAATTGCCGACAGTCCTTTCACAAGGACCGATTTTCCAATATTTTTTTCCGCTGCTTTAACGAGCTCCGATATGCTTGCCTTGTGAAAGGACTGTTAATTTGGATAGTAGTCATGCAGACGATGCGGCTGATGTGCCCGCCGGCGCCTTCTTCCCGCCGTACGGGCAGTCCATGTAGGCGTGGTACACCTGCTATACACCCTGCCGCGCACACCTGCTGCACAAGGGCAGGACCTTCTTGTTCTCCTTGTCGAACGCCGCCAACGGATCGAACCCGAGAGGCCCGGCCGATTCCTTTTAGGAGGAGCCGCCGGCTGCCCGCCGCGCGCGGCGCGTCACCTTGACGGAGTTCTCGATCTGCCTCGCGGCCGCGAGGATGCTCTTGTTGAACATGTCGTCGTTGATATTTTCGTTATCGCCGGTGGGGACCGCCGCCGAAAGCACAGCTCCAGCGGTCCCACCCTGGTCCGCCTGCTGCTGCTGCCACGCCACGTAAATGGCCGTGACGACGAGGTCCTTCAGCTCCCCAAGTGGCAAGGCTCCCAAGTCAGTGACAGAGACGAGGGTAGCGCACACGCACGGCCGCGTAAAAATACTGGTCGAACGAGGGAGGAGTACCGGCTGCTCCTTCCTCGTCGCGTCCGTCGGGGTCCAATCAGCAGCCCAATTCTCGCGAACAAGCCGCTGCGCCTTAGCCAAAATACAGTACGACGCGGGTCCTCTCTGGCGGGATACCTCAATGCCGAATGCTCGCCAACGTTTGTCGAGGCGTCAGTGTAGTCCGCCACGAAGTACACATCGCAGCTCCGCCTAGAATGTGCCCACGCATGGCTTTAGCCCACTTCCGATGCCGACCGGTGGAGTATATATACGTCGGCCACCTTCTTGGAAACAGCTTCATAAACTTCTCTAGCTGCCCTGACCGCTGCTGGCGGTGTCGGTGCCCAGAGCGGCTGCGGGCGCCGGTGTCGTAAACGCCACCGACGTAGGTGAATCTCGTACGTCAGTTTGTAGTCTGATGGAGGCCTCCAAGCAAGTCGCTCTTCTTCACAAGTCTTTTACGTGTGCTCGCACTCATAGTACTCGAATGCCAACAAAGTATGTAGATGGTGCCGAACGCCGGACTAGCGTGTGTGCGTTTCGGGTAAAAACAAAATGCGCAGTTTGCCAGAAGCCGAAACTATAAACGGAATTAAACAGATGATGGCGGAGAAGTGGACGCCGACGCCAACTAGTATACGACCCAGCAAGACGGTGACAGGTAGCTAATCTCAACCGGTAGCCCCAAAGTGAAGTCTCCTCGAAGAATGCCAAACGCGTCGCCAACACGTGATCCCGTAAGCGTCGTGGCTGCCTCAAACGTGCATCGCTTCCCCTAGTGGAGCGCCCAACGCGTGGCGCACCACCTGCTCAAGGGGGTCTTTAGCCCAACATTGACAAAGCTGTGAACAGAATAATACGTGGAATGGAGCCACGACCTAGATGGCTATTACCCGGTAGTCCTTGTGATAGGACTGAAAACACGGCCAGTCCTACCACAAGGACCACGTTTTCAATAATTTTTTAAGGTAGCCTATCGATACCCGGATTAGCTGCCCATTGGTTTACGGCATCCTTGGGACTTGAACTAAGTTCTCCTTCCCCCACGTCGCAAGTTCTGACCGTACGTGCACGGTGCACCACCTGTAGTAAGCATGGGTAGTGCAAAAAATGATTGAAAATTAGCTATGCCACACTGAAATTATCGGATTTTACATACCCATGCCTCTTCAACTGAGATTTTGATGATCAAGATGACCTCGGATGAAAATTTTGAGATGACATTAGCGAAAGAGCTACTCGAGAACTTGACGATTCGGGTCTCGAAAATTTCATAGGACCTATTGTGAAGCGGATAGCCGGGCTTAAATGTAGGTCCTTGCTGTGGTAGGACTGAAGAAAATTTCCAGATTTCGTAAAAATTACCCTTGGTGATCACACGCTCTGAAATCTTCGAAAATCCAAGTTTTGGAACAAACCCACGTGATAGGTAGTTCATATGAGAGGCAAACAGTGCCCCAAAGCCCTTATATGCCCACTATATACAAAATCGGTCATCGCGGCGATTATCTTGTCGTGGTCCTTGTGGTAGGACTGCGAATTTGGGTAATAGCCATAGAGGGATATATCCACTCGATATATCCTGGTGTGTCAGAATGCACTGTACCGTTCACTTGGGTGAGTGTAAAAAGTCTTATAATAAATAGCGTGAGAGACCTAAACCCGCTTGGTCGGTCGGTCACGCACGGTAATGTACTCCTGCTACTACTACTAGTACTACTAGAGTGTTGAATTTCAAATAAACTGGCTCGGAAAACGTTGGGGGTATCCAAAAGCCCAAAGCCCCCCAGCCTAGCAACTTAAAAAAGCCTATAAGCCCCCTTCTGAAATTTCATAAATTCTCAAAGGGAAATACTATTCCAGAGCAAATGTGACTAGTTTCCGGAACAAGTGACTTTAACTTTTTGGAGAAACATTGATTTTCCCCGGAGCAAATGTGACTTGTTCCGGAAACAAGTTGAAAAGTTGCTTCTTTCCGGAGCAAAATTGATTTGTTCCGGAAACAAGTTGAAAAGTTGCTTCTTTCCGGAGCAAAATTGATTTGTTCCGGAAACAAGTTGAAAAGTTGCTTCTTTCCGGAGCAAAATTGACTTGTTCCGGAAACAAGTTGAAAAGTTGCTTCTTTCCGGAGCAAAATTGACTTGTTTTCGAAACAAGGCGAAATGCTGATATTCCCTGGGGAAATACGAATTGTGAGCATAATTTTGGGCACGGTGACCGATTTCGATCACACCACGGTAAAAATACACTCGCTAAAAATTGCACGTACACGGAACTCGGTGTTTATGAAACCGGTTTAGCAACCACAACAGTTTGTTTTATTTGGCAGTTTCAACCTTAAGCATATCAAAATATCAGAGTAGCACCGTTGGGCGAGATTAGTACTCTGGTCGGGGACGACAATGACCAACAATTTCGATGTAGGACCCCCCGCGCGTATATTTTGCAGACGGGAGTAGTAAACCAACCCCTCCTCCTACGCGCCGCAAACATCGATATCGTGCCCCCCCTAACGGTACCCCCACCCCTAACGGTACCCCCACCCCTAGCACCCCTGACACCCCTTCAACCCTGTTCCAACTAAAAACACCCATGTTACTTGTTTCGGAAACAAGTCAAATCTGCTCCAGTGAAAAGCAATGTTCCTAGGAAAAGCATCCCAAGTTACTTGTTTCGGAAACAAGTCACATTTCCCACGAAATCCAAGAAAGTCCCCAATGTTCCTGAAATTAGTGAAATTCGTTGCTCCGGGAAAAATTAAAAATCTATTCTCAAAATATATTTTAAACATATAGGCGCTCTCGGCGCTCGGGGCACATGGGGGCATACCCGGGGGTCCTGTCCATGGGGTAACCATGGACAGGTGATTTGCTGTGATAGTGCTAAGTTCCGGTGGGGGTACCCCTGATGGGTTTGAAGGGTAGGGTTGGACACGAAAATGGCATAGTACTAGAAAAAGTGGTCTCAGCCGCAGCACTATAGTACGCGGACAGATTAGAGTGCCCATGTGGACCCCCGCCACACAAGGTTGGCAATCCGCAGACATGATCAGACGAATCAAATCAGATCAGATCAGATCATATCAGAATCAGAATCAGATCAGATCAGGTGAAAATCAGGTAAATAGACAAAAGTGTGTCGTCGTTTCTAACATATTGCGCCTATGGCAACAAACAATATGCCAAGATGTAAGTCTAGATCGTGAGCCCATTTTGCTCACCCGCGGGGCTTTTGTCTACGGAAAGGATAAGTAAGTATTTCAAATTTCGATAACAGCGCGCGGTCTCTGCGAAAGCTTGTAACCGCACAAAAGGTGTCGTCGTTTGCGGCAACGTAGGCATCGCATGTGAGTGGCAGGAGAGTCGTCATGGGCGCTCATGGTGCCCCGGGTTGGCTTCAATCAGAGCGTAATACTTCGCTTTCCGTTCGGTAGGATCGCGCTGACGCTTGATGCCCACAAAAATACTGAAGAGCATCAAGACAACCGATAACAACAAGGCACCAAACTTCATTTTGTCGGAGTGAATATTGCCCTGCAAAGGGGGCTTCCGTGCACGCATTTCCACAAAATGTGACAGAGCAGTCGGCTTCTAGGTTTTGTACTGCGTTCGTGAGGCTGAGTTCTCGTCTTGCGTTGGAAGAGTCTTGGAAATTGCCTTGGACTGATCGGAAAGACTTCGGAAAGTGATCAGATATTCAGATGAAAGACCGCATTTTCCGGATACCGTGCGGATCGGATCGAGCTCGGCCGGGCCCTTGGTGGGCAGGTGCAAAATGAGATAGTGCTGAATCCTTAAGTGTTGCCCGGGGACCCATGCCCCGATGGGGGGTCGATAGTACTATGGCTAGGAGTACCATGGTTCGAGACAAAACCGTTAGTACTACGTCTAGGGGTCCCATGGTTTCAGAGCCAAAACCGTTCTATGTTTGATTAAGCGCGTTACGCGTAAATAACACGCTATTCGATGAAAACGACATGATGGAATGTCATTTTTTAATTTAATTATAGATAGCTAAATAATTCCAAGGCGTACGAAAATAACGTATTTTCCGACGAGACGTGAGACGCACGTATAAACGCGGGTGCCGATGAGGCTAATAGATACGTACGTATGAGTGCTTTAAAAATAAATTCTCGAGCACATGCAAGCATTCAATGTGGTAAACACGATACAAAATATGATGCGGTGACTAATTTCATTTTGTACATGTGTTTTATTAATGTTCAGGACTAGTCGTTAGCACTGCGACCACAATCTACGCGGTAGCTGCTCGGATACGTACGTATGCGTGCTTATAATAAATTTACAAGCACATGCAATGCAATCAATGTGGTAAACACGATACAAAATATGATGCGGTGACTAATTTCATTTTGTACATGTGTTTTATTAATGTTCAGGACTAGTCGTTAGCACTGCGACCACAATCTACGCGGTATCTGCGTTCATTCCAGGTTCAAGACAGGCATTTGGCACGGCGTGCACTATCTACTCCGCTGGTGCGTCTTCTGCAGGTTCGGGGGGATCGTTGTCTCCTGGCGCGCCTTCTCCTGCCGCTCCTTCTCCCTGTTCTCCTTCATCTTTAGGGGCTGCACCTTCTTCACGGTCTTCATCCATCATATCGCGTCGAGGTCCGCAGCGCACTCGGCGATTTCTCTCGCTTGTGCAGCTTTTTGGAGGTTTTCCTCCTCTTTGCGTGCATCCTCTTTGAGCTTCGCCGTTTCCTCGAGTGACATGCATTCCGTATCGTCAGTCGGCTCGTCGACAATGTTCCCCAGCCGCTGACTGGCTGCTAGCACCGTGTCTTGGTCGGAGTTGAACGCCACAGCGTTCAAGCCGCACCGGAGAGCTGCCATTGTGGCCGTCGCGACCACACACCCTGCATTCAAGCTCCAGATGGGTGACAAATCGTTGTGTAACCGGGCGAAAGGTGCGGGTCCCATCATGTGGCAGATGATGAGGTCCATTAGCAGGTGCTGGGGCTTCTGGTGAGCGCATACCACTTTCCCATTGTCTCGGAAGGGTTGCTTGACGACAGAATACCCCTCCAACAAATTCGCCCTCGAGCTCGTCTCCGCTTCCTTCGTCGAGAAGTCGAAGTCGCACATCCATGGTTTGCGAGTGGATTTTCCCCCGGACTCCACGTCCGCCATTTGGAACCCGATGACAGCCGCTTCGAGGACATTGCACCGGATGGCTTTGTTGGCACCCACATCCTGGTTCTCCTTGCGCCACCATATGCGCTGGGCCCCACCGTTGCATTTGCTCTCCAGGATCTTCAGGAACCCGGTCTGCTGAGCAAACCCACAAACTATCAATATTGTCCAGTCCGGCGAGGCGGTGAGCGCCACAAAGGCATCTATGAACTTGATCAGGTCGGCATCGGATAACGCGTGCTCTGACACCTCTGTATCGAAGTCGTAAATAACGTCCAGTATCGTCCCCACGTAATGCATCTTCGGAACAGACTCGCGTTTCGGCAACTCGTCTTTGTAGATCATGTAGCCGGTTTGAACCGTCTTCTCCTCGTACTCTTTCTCGTCGGTTGTGCTAGGAGGCAAGCACAAGAGCAAGAAAAACGGCTAAGTATAAAACGCAGGAGTACTCAGTACGGAGTACAGTAGGACCGATCAGAATGATGTTGATGTGAGGTGCCTAGCCTGTTGTACGGAGTACTCAGTACAGTTGAGTTATGGAAAGAGTTCCTGAATGTATAAGAACTCTAAGTGTAACCCGTTTCGGAGAGATGAACTGAACTGAGAATTGTAACATAAAAGTAAAGAGCCGTATCCGCTGTATATTGTGTATTGAAAGCATACACTTGAAAGCAAAAGCATAACTATTAAGATTTACGAAACCGAAGTCTTGTAGTTGACCTAACGTAATCATACCTCGTGCGGTCGTTTAATAAGTGTAGAATAGTATAAGTCCGAAACCGTAAAGAAGAGAAGAAGTCAAGGTGTAGACTCCTACAAAATGGTAATTAGTTCGTGTTTTCACGTTGCTTCCTTGTCTTTCTTGCGCAAATTCTGATCAACCCGCCCCGCCTTGTGCGATTAGCTAGCGAGGTACTTGCACTACGAAATCGAGAATGCCTGTGCTCTCGTTCTTGTTGCGCGGTGGTGTGTGGGATTGAGGGTTCCAGGTCGCTTGGAGCCGCGTCGGAGTGGAGGAATCTAGCCCGACGACAATCTTTTAAGGTGCGCGCGTTGCCTTAGTCCTAGCACGCATACACGCATAGCACGCACATACGTGCTTTTTGGACTCGCAGGTACGGAAAACCAAATCGTCTCCGTTTTTCGGCAATTCCGACCCTTCGCGGCGGAAGCGCTGCGCAAATTTTTCAATTTTGCGTAAGCCTTTGCTGAAATTCGGGGTTGGTTCGGGATTTCCCCTACCTTTAATTTAGCCTTCTAGTCCCCCCTATTCGGGAATCTCCGCGCTTCGGCCGGTGTGCTTACTTGTGCTCGCGCGCAAGTGGCGTATTCCTGGGAGCGGGTACTAGTTGCCATACCAACCGCTTTTCAATTGGTTAATTTGCGGGCGTGCAACGTTTGATGTCCCCCATGGGGCTTTAGCTTTCTAGGATCTTCCTTTCCGGAAATCTCCGCGCTTCGGCCGGTGTAGCCACTTGTGCTCGGGCGCAAGTGGTAAATTTCTAGATCGGCGGGTGCTAGTTGCCACGTGTGTCGTGTACACTTTCGGCTTTAGCTAAATTGGATCTCACGCATAGCACGCATACTATGCCCATGTATTCAGATGAGGAGGAATGCCTCGGTCGGTCGGGCCGGCGTGGGGGGGGTCGGGCCGGCGCCGCCCCCGGCTCAGCCGTGGGGTCCGGTCGGTCGGGGTCTCGCGCTGCGGGCCTGTCGGCCGGCCCAGGCTCTGGGGAGTTCTGGGGCGCAGCTGGCGGGTCAGACAGCCGGGATTGGCGCTCCCGTGAGAGGGGGGGGGAGTGCGGCGTGCGCTTGCGCGCCAATACGGCGGTGAAGCCCTCGAGGTTACACCGGCGCGCACGCCCCTGAGAGCCCCTCCAGGGTTGTCTGGTGGGCCCCCCAGGGCCTCGCCACCAAAAACCCCTTCACCAGCGAGGGTCAGTGAGGTTGAGCCAGTGTCCGAGCTCGCATTGAGCTCGGCGCTACGGCAGCCGGCGCGCCGGAAGCGTGCGTCGCCCGAGGCTCCGGCACCGCCGGCGGCAGGCGCCGGCTCCGGGTCGGACTCAGACCGCTCTGCTAAGGGGTTGAACCCCTCGGCAGCTCCCTTCTCCCCACTCCCTGCGTCCAGCAAGAGTGCGAGCAGTAGGGTCGTCCGTCAGGAACCGACGTCGGGACCGGCAGCGTCCTCCCTCTCTTCCCTCGTGGGGAGCGAGCAAGGGAATCTCATCAGTGCCCCAGGGCGCTTTGAGATTTACCGAGCCAGTGACTGGAGCCCCCCGGCAGAAGGGGAGTCTGATGATGTCCGGCGCCCAGAGCAGCTAGACGTCGTCCAGTCACGGGGGCGCGAGTCTCGCATCCGGCCCAATCCGGCTTGGCGAGGAGAGCGACGTCAATCCATGCTCGCATTGGCCTTCCGTCAATGGAGCACCTGCTGGGCGCTGAATTCAGCGCAACGACGTGCGAGAGTCTCCCTGCCATCTCGTCAGCGCTCAACAGCGCGGCTTGCGTGGGTCGCATGGAAGGCCAGGACGGACCAGTCAGCGCATCAGCGCGAGCTCCAGCGCCTGGCATTCCAAGCGTGGAATGACGTCACCCAACAGGTCGCCCAACTTCAAGGCCTGTTTGACAAAGGCAGTCGGCGCCGGGTCGAGTCCGCTTTCGCAGCATGGCGCCAGCATGTCGTCCAGACACAGGGTCTGTGGCGCAGAGGCAGACGTCAAGCTGGAGCTGTCTTCATGGCATGGCACCAGCAGACGATGCTCGCCAAGGAGAGGAGCACCTGGTGGGTTGGAGCCCGGAGACACCGGATGACCCAGATGGGCAGGAGGTGTCTTCGCGAGTGGCGCCGGCTCCCCAGGACGACCCCAGTCAGCTCGGACTCGTCCCAGGGAACGAGTGCCCGCCGTCCAGTAAGGAAGGCGGGAACCTCATCCGGTGTCAGCTCTTGCTCGGATTCCGACCAGGAGTCTATGTGGCAGGACATCCGTCGAGGCCTAAAGCGCCTGGGGAAAGACCACCCGCTGTCAGGGCTAATGTGGTTCCAGCTCAAGGACTATGGGCTCTCCGAGGACGGCGCTTATCGCCTGGAGATCCACCAGCAGTCAGTCTCCGAGTCCAGGGTGTTGATGCAGCAAAAGCGCGAGGACCCTCACAACTCCCTTGGGAGGTGTAGATTCTCTGTCTTTGCCATCAACGCCGGCAGACCAGGGGAGCTGGTACGCCAAGGGGCGGACCTCCAGGAGGTAAGGAGAGCGGTCGTCGCGGCCGTCAGAATGAGCGGCTGCACCCGGAAGTCACACAGGGGTCTTAGGAAGTCAGGTGCAGCACCTCCGAGTTCCGCAGCCCCCGGTGGGAACTGGTCGAACCGGTTTGCTCCCCTCTCGTCCTCATCGGAGGAAGAGCATCCCGCGGAACGTCCGAGGCCCAGGACTCAGGCGCCTAAGCCGAGCGGCCCCAGTCGCCCGGTGCCTCGCACCCGGAAGCCCAGTCGAGCACCATCGGCCCCGCACCCCGGTCCGACTTCCTCAGGGAACACGTCGTCGTCCCCGGAGTCCACTTCGAGCAGGAACAGTCAGGACCTGCAAGAGCTGAAGGAAGCCTGGCAGAAGGAGTCGCAAGCTCGGGAGGCGGCTGCCGAGGCTCGCCTGGAACAGCTGTCTCGGCAACTCCAAGAGAGTCAAAGAGCTGCCGAGGAGCGCAGGATCTCCGATCAGCGCGTTGCCGAGGAACGCAGGGTCTCCGAGCGACGCGCTGTCGAAGAGCGCTGGGCTGCAGACCGGCTGGCCGCAGAAGCCCGGGAGACTGCCAGGCAGTTGGCTGTCGACGAGAGCGTCGCTCAGCAGGTAGCCGCTGAGGAGCGGCGAGCGGCAGCTGAGGCCCAGCTGGAGGAGAGGCTGCAGGCGGTCATAGAGTCACAAGTCCAAAGGCTCGCCCTGGTTCAGGCCTCGCCCCCAGGGCCCGTGGAGTCAGACGCTCGGGGGCCCTCAGCGGCAGCGTCGAGTCCGGTTCAGGAGACGCCCATCTCCCGAGAGGGACATGAGCTGGTAGAGCCGACTTCCGTCGTCACCTGTGACGTCGAGAACCGGGGCGTTCAAAGCCCTCCGGAGGAGTCGCGCGCGGGCGTGACAGCGTCTCCGCCGCACTCATGGGACTTTATTTCCCTTCCTATACAGGTCTGCGACGCCCTCCGGAAACACGTGGTCGGGTATGCCAACTCGGGGATCGAAGCCCAGCGCCTGTTTTACGACGCTGCTCGTAGGTATCGCACCCTTGGTCAGGTCGCCGGGTGCTTACACCCTACCAACCAGATCAGGCAGTGCCTGAAGGCAAGGATCTCGGACGAGGACAGGGTCCTCGGGGCCCAGGTGATTCACAGTCTCACGACAGCCTTGGCGTCCGTCGCAGAGAGCTGCGCTCGCTGTGGGTGCGGGCACGAGGAGAGCCCGGTGCGTATGTGGGCGTGTCAGGCAAGCGCTAAGAAAAGTGTGGTGGCGTTCATGAAAAAGGTGTACCTGCCGGTGTGTGGGTTTTGCGCCGCGGACGTGTGGCCCGGTGCTTTCGACCACTTTCCGGCTGTGATGCCACCTCCGCTTCCTACGGCGGCAGACACACCGGGAGACGGGGGGGGGATGGTCCCTCAACTGGAGCACTCGGAGCCAAACGAGCTTTCGGAGATGCCCGGTGCCAGCAGTCATGGTGGTCCTGATGGCTCGGGGAGCGGTGACCCTGGAGGGCCGGGAGGCCCGGGGAGTCCGGGCGAGGACCCTGTCGGCGATGGCGAAGACGGGGATGGCGACAGCCAGTTCACCTTCTCGTCTTCCTCTCGTTACAGGGAGCCCCGGAGCCATTACAGTCGTAAGGACGAGCAGCACGCTCTCAAGGAGGCCACCAGAGCCATGGAGAAGGCAGTGGACAAATACCACACAGAGGTGGAGGGGTCGTCCCACGTCTTTGGTCGGCTCCTCCGATTTGTTCGGCAGGTCAGGGAGGTTCGGGAACTGGAGCCGGTGCGCTACGCCATGGAGATGGCGCGTCTGGGACCACTAGAGAGCGGGGGTGAGGAGAAGGTGTTGTCGGACCACTCCCTGCTGTCAGAAGTGGCCAGACACTGCTTCGGCAAACTCAGCTCCGAGTACCGCGAGCTTTCTTCGGTGTTGACGGAGGCTCGGGAAGGTAAGAACCTCACCCTGGACGTCATAGTGGTTCCCTTGGCGCAGCTGGTGATGCCCGACAAGGGGGAAATGGCGTCGATCGGTCCGTTCCTGCGTCGCGTGCGTCAAAGTCAGGACAGACAGACTCGCACGGTCCGCGAGTTCTGGGACGGGGTGCACCTTGCTCACGACATCGTGAGCATGCTGGCTGCCCACGAGCTCACCTCTCCGGTGCCGGAAGAGGAGCTGCTGGAGATATTCCTTACGTACGGGATTGATACCGGAGATAAGGAGGAAGGTCTTCCTTATAGCCGAGAGGAAAGGCGCTTCGGTCCTGACTCTGAGCCGGACGGCCAGTAAAGGCCGCCACGAACTCCTGACTTGGGCCATAGAGGCTGAGCGGGAGTTGCGGCAGAGCCAGGATAAGACGAGCCGCTCGGTCCAGCTGCTGGCCCACGTAGATGTCACGGAGGAGCTGCTAGCCATGGCGACATCCGCTGGCGCTCCGACACCCACAGGGCAACGACTCGGCTCCCCAGAGTACGAGGGCTGCCGTCTGTGCAAGAGCATGGACCATTATGCCCGCGACTGTCCGCAGGCGAGCCAGCGCCCAAAGGAGTGGGCCAAGTGCCTCCTGGAGGACACCCTGGCGTTGATAGGGGACGAGTCGGTGGAGGAAGCTTTGGCTGCCATCGGTTTGGATTTTGTCCAGGAGGACGCTCCCCAGCCCGGGGCGTCCTCCCCGCAGTAAAGGGCGCGGGCCCCGTCACTGCGGGGTCAGGGGGACAAAAGGGCCCCGCGCCGGCGTCCACAGCGATGCAGGTGCTGCGTGATAGGTGGAGAAGGTGTGGGAGACACCTTAGTGGCAGCGCCAGGCGCCACCTCAAGAGCCAGAGTCGAGTCGAGAGGTATGAGCAGGAAGGTTTAGACATGCTAGCCGCCACCCGCACGGAAAGCCCAGAGCCTCCTGAGCGGGAACAGGTCGAGCAGCGCGTCCAAAGAGAGCAGGCAAACTTCTGGAAGTCCGCCAGAACCCCAGCAACCGCCTCAGTTCCGCGTCCCGAGGAGCCGTGGGAGCTGCTCTGTTGGATCACCGGTGCGGACACCCGGGGTAAAAACCGGTCGAGCCACACAGTTGAGCCACGGGCAGTCTACCAACAGCACCTGGAGAACCAGGGGTCGGATGTTGCGAGAGTTCGCGGGCACTGGAAGTTCAGAGCTCAGCGTTTACCCCCCAGAGTTAGGAAAGCCTTTCAGGCCCAGCAGCCAAGTGCTCGCCTGCGTTCCGCCATCAGGGCGCTAGAAAGGTATCTAAAGCTGGAAGAGTCGGAGGTCCGGCCGGTCAAGTCCCTTGCGCTTTGGAGGGCAGGGCAAAGGCGGATGAGCCAGAAGCTTGGACCCACGACTAGTAAGCCCCAGTTGAATCGAGAAGAGTTAGATAAGCGCTTGAAGCGGCTCGTCAGGGTGCGCGAGTTCAATCGCCGACGCAAAGCCATCTTGGATCAGGAGTTCGGACGGTTTGTTGCCAAGCCCAAGCCTGCCGAGGGAGAAGAACTCTCACCACCAGAGAGAACTTCAAAGCCCAGTCGGCCGTGGTTGACCCGAAGCAGGGCTCGCCAGGCTTTGGGCCCGAAACGCAGACCATGGCTGACTCCTGAAGACAAGGCGCTTCGAACCTCTCGATTGCAGCGCAGGTACGAGTTGGAGGGTAGGGACCCGGCTTCTACCTCAACAGAACGCCATGCGGACTTCCACGCCTTCGTAAAGGAGGAGTTGGAAAGGGAGAATAGGGAACTTCAGCATGACAATGAGCTGATGCACCGGGACGAGCAAGTCAGAAAGCACATAGCGGCTAAACTGGCTGCAGCGTCAGTCCAAGTCGCGGTGTCCCCCCCAGACTTCCCGGAGCGCAGTGCAGTTCAGAAAGCAGTCGCCATCGGCCTGCTAGCGGACGCGTGTACTTACTGCCTCCCGGATTGTGACTCCGACGCAGAAACGTCAGTCACCCGCCTGGACTGCATAATGCAGGACGGCGATATCAGTCCGAGCTGGTGTGAGTCCCTGGCAGCGGTGTCCTCGATGGGAGCGCGCCCGAGGAGTTTCGACAGGCACAGTCGCACACCGACGTTGTTGCTGTTTTGGGCCTGGATTGCGGGCGTCAGAGTCAAGGTGTTGGTGGATTCGGGAGCATCCACCAATATTATCGCAAAGAGTACACTGCAGAAGCTCTCCGGCGTCAAGCCGGTGCGCCACGAGCAAGCCATGCGGGTTCGAGTGGCTGACGGCACCACATATTATGCTAATTCCTGCATCAGGCCCAAGCTCCTTGCTGAGACGTCGAAGGGGTCTTACGGCCAGCAGGTTGAGCTTCGGGTAATGCCCCTCGACCTCAAGGTGGATGTCATCCTGGGAGGTCCTTGGCTGGCGAACCTTTCCCCGGTTACGCTGGATTATAAGAACTGGGGTTCGGTCCGGTTCACCAAGGGCAGGGAAGAGGTCGTCATCACTGGCTGTTCGCCGGGGTCCCCGGACCCCAGTCGGTCCAAGGACACGGCAATGGCACTGGTACAGGGAGTCCTTTTGAGCCAACGTCGAGCTCGCCGGGACCTGCGGACCCTCCGAAACAGAGAGGAGCAAGCTTTCGTCGTCTACCTCGGCCCCGATGGGACTTTTGGCGCGTTGGCCTGCAACAAGGGGGGGGGAGACTCCGACGAAGATTCCCCCAACGATGTTGTAGCAGGCCTAGCGTCAGAACCCTCCTGCGAGTCCGAGGATAGTGAAGTCAGCGTGCGTCCCAGCGCAACGGTGCCGGACGGAGCAGAGGAGTCTGAGGGGCCGGGAGGGTTGGTCTCGGACAGCTCCGAGTCCGGCTATAGTGACGTGGAAGGAGCGTGTCATTTGCAGAGAGTAGGGGCGGTGGTCGAGGATATTAGGCCACAAGGATTTGCGAGTACGGTCGACGAGGCCGGGGATCACCCTGACCCTCTCAGCTTTTTCGCTAGCAAACAGGAGGCGAACGGAGCATTTGCGTTGCTTCCGCCAGCGGTGCGTAGACAGGCGATAGAGGATCACGCGGCCGGGAAGCCACCCACCTGGCACGCGCAGGCAGCCGCGGCGCTCCAGCAGGGCCGGGGTCTGGTCGCGGAGCGACGACCCCGAGCACGGCGTAAGCGAGTGCGTTGGCGTGACCAGGTCGCAGCAGTCGGGCAGCCTGGTGCTGAAAGTGGCCCCTCCACCGAGCAGCCGCCGGGACCAAAAGTCCCCACTGCCCCGAGTCCTCAGAGTCAGAAGTCGCGAGCCTCGGCACCAGTCGTGCCGTCAGACACTACCCCGCCGCCAGCTCCGCAGACCACAGACCCGCCGGTACCGGCCGCCCCGCCAAGTACTACCTCGCCGCCAGCCCCACAGACTGCTCAGGCCTCCCCGGAACCGCCGGAGGACGAGATAGACGAGACGGTGTCGCCGGAAATCTGGCAGCAGCTTAGGGACCTGGAAAAGGAGTTCGCAGATGTCATTTGCACAGAGCTGCCGGAATCAGTCCAGTCAAGGGAATTCAAGTCCGGCATCCGGCTCAGGCCAGATTGGAGTGGGAACGCCTTGCACCGGCGAGGGTACAAGCTGTCGCAGGAGGAGTTGCGGCAATTCCGGCAACAGCTAGATGAGCT
>LGRX02009497.1:0-13731 GCA_001247695.2 Cymbomonas tetramitiformis | reverse complement strand
ATATATACAAAATTTTGTCCAACGCCGTCAACGACGACAACAACACGCCCACAGCCACAACCGCCCTGCCACTGAACTTCGAGATCAGCGCGCCCCCAGCCGCAGCCGCACCCCCAACTCCACACGACCAGCCACAACCAACCCACCCCACACTCCGCCACACCAGCTCCCCACCCCGACGAACACATCGCACTCTCCCCGTCCCAACCAGCAGAAGGCTCCCTGCCCAGTACGCCCTCAGCTGGGGGGGGGATATATACAAAATTTTTCCCCCGTAACAGCCCACGCGCCCTAACTCCACCAACCCTCACACCTGGAACCTCAGCAGCCTGGCCACCCTGACACCCGCCACGCGCGCCCTTCTCCACCAACCCTCACACCTGGAACCTCAACAGCCTGGCCACCCTGACACCCGCCACGACACGGCGCTGTTCATAATCGCCAGCATATGATTATATCTATATACAGATATAGATATTATATCTACACACAGCTATATACAGATATATAGCTGTGGTAATATATATATGTATATATAGTTGGATAAACCCTGAGTTGAGGGTTTCGGAATCGGAACGGTAAAGTGATCGTTGATATAAAGAAAGGTATACATAAATACCTAAGTTATTTCGCACCTACGGGTGACGGTCACTCAGCCTACTAGAGGATGTGACATGTGACAGATTTGTGGGTCACAACGATGTCATATCCAGCAATTTATTACGATTTCATGCAATAAATGGAATAAATAAACACCCCCTCGTAACGATAGCCGGCACCCTACGCCCTTAAGATCAATTGTCTTCCCCTGATCCAGAAAAAACCCCCAATAGATATAGAATACGATGGACATTTACCAAAATCATTTAGGGTGGTTTGGATGGTGGCGAAGCGATTTTGGGACCCTGGCGGGTCCCCAGTCGTGTGGGACCTTCGGTAATTTTTGGGATCGCGATCGGTCCCGAGTCGCCCCCCAGAATTTCGCCAAATTTTCACGAGATCATTTTGCAATATTATTATGTGTTTAGATTCCACGACACGGTCCAGTCAGCCAGGCATCCTGGCGAAGTCAGCTGGCAGTTTTTATCCGATTCTATTCCCAGTACAGTAGGCGCACAGGTGGAGATCACCAAAACGATTCCTAACTTGCCTCTTCATCACATTCCTGAGATCTGTTCAGAGATGTGCGAGGAACGATTTGAACACGTTGGCTCAGCGATCTCTTATTTCTTTCTGACGTGTTAATTGAGAATCAGAAACAGGGCCATCGGCAAAGCTTATAAAACGTCAAGAGAAGGCGAAGGTAAATATATTATTTCGAATCGTCAGCACCCATCGGATGATAAAATCAATGTTGGCATCGAAGGCCTTTGACGGCGATGCTCACCTCTTGCAATCTGCGGTCAGCAGATATGACCGTCGATATTTGCATCCGATTGACATGTCAGATGTCAACATGTCATGTCAGCTGAGATCCGCTTAAAAAATCGATGATACAGAATACACGAGAAATGAGAGAAACGATCTTAAACATGTCAGATTTGAGATTACTGTAGAGTGTAGTCCTAATATACAGTATCGTACCTGTGCAGAACAGCTCGGAGCTGAGTGAGACTGCCAAGAGGAAGAGACGAGGACTGCTCCACTCGACCGCTGCGAAAAGAGCTTGCAGAGCATGCCACGGTATTTAGAAATTTAACAAAGCGGACAGGGGTATATAGCATCTATTTTCTCGCGCATACGGTGTAGAGCAGAATCCGTCGGAATGACGAGCATATCTTTGAAAGGAAATCATAAAACTTTCAGGAAGTTTACCCATCAAACACAATGTAGCACAACGCACACTGGTCGTGTCCAACCGACCAAACTCACACAACGTGTCGTGCCTGCTGCGGCGCTGAATTCTAGGATTTACAATGCTATCAGGTATAGGTCCCAAACGTCGTGTACTGCGTGTGTATGTGTGCCGGGGTGGTGGAATCGAGTTTGAGCTTTCCCCATGTTTCGAATACAGGTCAGAAAAGTGTTTGCGCGGCTCGTTCTGCTGCCTCCACCTCGCAGCCGTGCGCACAAGGTGCGACTGCATATGGGCTAAATTTAGGAGAGGGATGGAGTCGAGGGTTTTGAAAAGGTTTCTCTTTCTTGAGTTCAAGTACCCCAGCCTGACGTTCTCAGCTATCCCCTGCTGCGATATGCGCCGTGTCGTCGTGCTCGTGATCCTGTTTGCTCTTAGAAAAGCTTTTCTTTAGGTTTGTGACGTTTTGTTATCGTTGGCTCGGAATCTCTTTACAGTGCGTCCACAAACGCAACAAGTGACTGGGTACAAGCAAGAGAGCTAAAGAAATCAGGGTCCCCGTACGTCGGCAAAGTCGAGGTAAGGAGCGCCAAACGTGGCTATTTCTGTTCAAGGAAGGCCGGCAGTGGCGCGACTGGACTTCTCCATCTTTGCTTGCTTCCGTCTATTCGGTTGATCAGGGAGTAGCCGAGTTTCGTGCGCTTTGCGGCTGCAACAGATGGCGAACAGAGGAGGTTTGATTATGCGCATGGGCGCCTTGAAAGCTTTCATCCCGGCATCACAAGTGGACCCATCTCGCCTTAACAAGGTCGCTATCCAGCCCCCACGCCATATACCTGATCAGAGTGCCAGTCTCGTGGGTTTCTAACCTCTGCGTAAACGACTACCCGCCTTTGTGTGAGGCACCTGTCGGTGAACAACAGTTCTACTCGGATCATCCCATGGGAGTGGAGGTTCTCTCCAATAAGCTTGCCTGCTGCGGACTTACACGTGGGCCAAGCATGCTTTTAGCTTGGGTGTCGACAGCTTTTCCTTGCTTAGACTGGCGGTCGTGTGCATCATTCATGCACTTAAAAACTTAAATGTATCAAAAACGCGGAGGCGTTGCATTCCACGCTGTATTCGTTGTACCATCTGCAATATGCCCTAGGATTGAAGAATGCCAAGGCAACGTCCGTGTCGATCCACTTCGGCCTATGACGGGATTAGCATCCTTTTCCTCAGTCATTGCTGAATTCCAACAGCGGAAACTCTCGTCTCCCTTTACAACGCTCTGGCGATCGGACACACACACGGTCTAAAGCGCTCACACCAGGCTTCGCTAAGATCAGTGCGCGGAAGGGGTTTGGATTTTTCCAGCGCTCTTGCCGAGGGCCTCCCCGTTGCCTGCGCACCTGTCTCTAAAGTGCACTCTGTTCGCATTCTGATCGCCATGCGTCGTGTCGACAGTTCCGCTGGTTCATTACTTAACACGGAAGTCCGAATGCCTCGTATTGCAGGACCCCTACGCTGTGCAGCTGATCGACAAACTCTCCAAGCTCGTGGGAGAGCCGCTCACCGCTGTGGTGCGTCCGTTGACGGAACCCGCCTCAACTGCTCAACCAATGCTATGTGATCACGGGCGTTCCTTGAAGACTCGATACTACGAGTTCCACTTCGCCTGGCGCCTGCTCTGTAGGCGCACAGCAGATGTCGGTATCACAAACGACGTTTTCGACTTGCAGAATCCTCCTCTGCCCCAAACGCATCTCCCGCACGGCACGATGCTGCGGCCTATTTCCCACCCCTTCAAGAGTCGACGATGCATGGGACGCCCGGCGAAAAAACTGTTCGATGAAGCCCCCCTTATGCCTCTGCCTCGCTCACAACTGAGGCATCACGGGCACAAGAACAAACGTGGTGGGCTATTGGTCGGTATACATTCGCGGCGGGTAGCAAGCGTGGCCAGCCCCCGCTCTAACTGCGGCGAGCGCTTCCGCATCAAGCAGCGAACTTACACTCGGAAGTGGAAGAAAGGGAGAGAGAGAGTTCCCAGGCCTCGAGGAGAGGGCGCGCGGTCCAAGCCTCGAGGAGAGGGCGCGACTTGCCGACCGCGCGCCTTGCCGACCGCGCGACTTGCCGCCGTCGAAACCCTGTGTTTGCGGCAGGGCCGCACGTTCACTGTATCTTCAAGGGAACCGGCTTCCCGCAGTCCGCTGTGCCCGCCACGCGCATGCGGCTCGAGCCGTCGCGAGTTTCGTCTATTCTCAGCGCAGTGAACCTATGTCGCAGGCATGGCTGGCGGAGCTTCGGTCCCAGTGAGTGGGATGGTCGTCCGTGCAGGTGACGGATGTCGATGAGGAGTCCCGCAAGCTGGTTATGTCTGAGAAGCAGCATCTCATTTCGCGGTGCTTCGAGGAGTTCAGCGTCGGCAGCGTGTGCAAGGGAGTCGTTCGGTGCCGCCCAGTCCACCCGCTCAATTACCCCTCCACGCTTAACCCCACAGTTCGGCCTGCGCCCTCTCAGTTCGGCCGACCAGAGCAGGCTGGTCACGGCTGTGAGGAGGAGAGGCTGGCCAAGGCCGAGAAGCATATGCCTCGTCGGATCGCCGTGTGCTGTCGAACATGCGCGCGGCATGTTCAGTGCGAAGACGGCGACCTCCGCAACGATCCCTTGTCCCAGACTCTCGCTTTTTGGAGCATCGCCACCTGGCAACCACGAACAGTTTCTGTGCCAGCGCTCCAGAAGTCGTTGCCCCCCCTAGCCCAGAGCCGGCACCCAACCCTCTAGAGAGCCTGACCCTCACGCTATGACAAGGCTGTGACAAGGGCAAGGAGCCCTCAGCCCGCTGTCCAAGCTGAGAGGCCGCAGTCCGTAGCCCTCACAGTTCATTCCAGTTGAAGCGGCGTCCTGACCGAACCCTATGATAGTGACTCTTGCCGTGCCAGTCACTGCCGGATCCCAAAACGTGTGGCTCGGCGCATCGGGTCATTCTGCTGGTGAAGATGTATGCGCAGCAGCTCACACTTCGTCAGCAGGCTAGGCTTTTCCGCTGAGGCGGCCCGCACTATATGGGAGACATTGTTGCTGCAAGATTGTGAGGGTGGGGGGCTTCCCTGGGCGTGGGCGCAGGTCAGTCACCGACTTTGGGGCGTTCGTAGATCTTTGCGACGCCGATGGTGTCAGCCACGGCATTGAAGGGTCAGCGTCAGGGCCCCTTTCGCTTCATTCCTGTCCCTTGTCTTACTCTCTTCCTACCCCTCCTCACCTCCACTGATGACAATCAGGCACTACCGTCTTTGGACCTGCATGCAACATATCTTCGCTCCACGCACGGCAGCACCTCCCACACGGGGAGCGCCTAAAGTCCATCCGCCGTGGATGCGTTTTGCGCAGGTTGATTCACGTCTCTGAGCTCTCCTGGGACCGCGTGAATCATCCGCGCGAGTGTGTGAAAAAGTCAGACATCTTAGATGTGAAGGTGCCCTCCCGCCGCCTGCTTCCTCGCCTCTATTTGATCCCCTCGGTGTCCTTGGTCAGAGCAGCGCAGCCTGCGGCCAGAACACTGGTCGAGCAGCGCATGGCAGGTGCACGGCAGATGCCTCACAGCTCCAGTTTGCCGGGCCCGAGTATCCGGCGGACCCGAAGGGAGCTAGGAGCTAGACCCCCTGCCGCGGTCCGGGGCTGAGTGTTGCGAGTAGGCGGCCGCGGGTACACTCAGCCGGCAACTGCCGCGGGTCTAGAGGCACGGGCGCAAGTGGCCATTCTCAGTGCCTTGGTTTGGACATTTCGGGGGGCTCGGCGGGCCGTGGGATAGACCGGGCGATGTTGGATGTGGCCCTCGGGCTGTCCAAATGCTACGCATGGTGGCCGCTCGCGCCAGAGACTTGGCAGTTACGGGCTTGGCCTCCGCGCCTCGAAGTGTGAGGGCAAGCCGGCTGGTGCAGGCTGGCTGCAGCGGGCGCGCGGGGCCGTCTCGGACGCTGCTCAGGTGGCTTGGTGAGGCGTGCGGCGGTCTCGGGTCTCCCCGGAGGTTCCAAATAGATGCCCGGATCTGTGCGACGATTCCCTTGGATTTCCAGTGCAGTGACACCGGACGATATGAAAAGTAGAAGTTTGCTGTTGCACGTCGCTCGATACAATGTCGGGTGGGCATCATTCGCTGGTTTAAGCATTGCGACGCACGCTAGTGCACGCTCAGAGAGAGCTGCACCAGAATCTGAGCAACCGCCAGCTCAGCGCATCTGTACCCAATCCAGGCGTGTGTTGGCTCGACTGAGATCGGATCTCATTGGCGACGCTGCGCAAAAGCGATTGAAGGAATAAGAAGCAGACAGCGCGATCCACATCCCAGAAAGCTGCTGTTGCACCATGCTCAGAGGGCCACTTAGTCTTGGGTCTCTGCTTGCGGTTGGCCGAGTGGTTCACCAGTTGCCGCTGCTGGCAGGCCACGGGAACCCTCAGGCTGCTTCCTGTGTACCAGCGAGAGTGGAGGTGGTGCCCCTGCCGGGCCTGCAAGGGCCGTCTGAGGGAAGGGCATCTTTAAAGATACCTCCAAGCGGCTCGCCGGGTCTGCTGGGTGGCGCCCACCGCATCCTCCCAGAGACCGCGTGCGTCCAGAAGCTGTGCTGCCACCCAGCCACCGCCGCGTTCCCCGGGCGACGCACTTCTGTGTTCGGGTCAGCCACCAGCAAGGCACAAGTAGTGTTTTGCCAGGCGCCCCCTCTGCGAGCCCTACAGAGCCCCGCCCGAGGCAGCACCCTGGTCCTGCATTATTTATAATGAATATAAATATATATTCATTATGAATATATAATATATAATGACCATGAACGACGCTGACAGTGTCATAATCCTGCTCTACCATTCGCGGTTCGTTTGTTTAAGGTAAGGTATGCAAGGTAAAGTAAGTAATTTGCTTTGTCCTAGATCCCGCCCTCTGAGCTCGGTCACAAGGGGTCAGTGGCCTCTAAGAGGGAGTCCTTAGATGTTAGAGCGAGGCCGCTTGGCTGACCACACTTGCATTATTGGGCGGCCACAGCGCTCGGGTCCAGTCCTTGATTCCTTAAACGTTGATCTGCATCCATTTCCCGCCAGATGTCTTGAAGGCCGTTGATCTGCATCCACATCCCGCCAGATGTCTTGAAGGCCGTTGATCTGCATCCACATCCCGCCAGATGTCTGAAGGGTTTCTCCAAGAGGCGCGGCGCCATCCTCATCCTCGTCCAGCCCCCTTCAACACCTCCGCTACTAGTGCTGGGTTTGGGCTGGGTGCGGCCTCCCCACGGTCCCATGCCTCCGGGACTACGTCCCCACCACGCTGTCGATGGTGCTGTGCACAGTCCGCTCCCCCGGTCCTCGCGGTCTCTTCGCCCGAGTCTCGCAGGCCCTGTCCCCAGAGCCAAATCTGACCAGCTCCATGCTCCTTCCCCCACCAACACCTCTGTGCGAATGCGCCGGGGTTCATTAGTTACCGTGGCTGCTGCCTGCTATCTGGGCAGCTTTGTTTGGAGTGTCCATCACCTGTCTACGTGGTGGCGGGGTGCCACCTGTTCTACGTGGCGGGTGCAGTGGCCATCACCTGTTCTACGTGGCGGGTGCAGTGCCCATCACCTGTCCTACGTGGCGGGTGCAGTGTCCATCACCTGTCCTACGTGGCAGGTGCAGAACTGGCCAGCTTTCTTTCGGCCAGGTCCACGTCGAGCCACGCACCTCGGCTAGAGGCCCGTACGCCATGCCGTCGGCCGCGCTGCCATTTCGACCGTGTGCGCGTAGGTAAATACCCCAGCCCCGGCTCTGCTGGGTAGATGTGTCTTTCATCCACCGGGGTGATGGCAAGCTTGCCTCGATCACCGTGCCTGCGACCAATCCGTGTACTTGGCTTGTGGTGATTGGGCCTAATGGCGCTCCTCGCATCCCTCAGGCCCATCACCAGGCTGCGCTCACCTCGGACCGATGACACCCAGCGCGATGTCCCGCGGAGTCTCCCGTCTTGTATTCACACGTCGCCGCTTTGCTCCCATGACGACAGGCCAGCAACTGTTATTCGCGAATTGGACATGACGCGTGCTTCACTGCTGACCGAACTGCGGAGTATCATGCCACATCCAGGCCGCACCATGTAGCTGCGTGTGCCGATTTTGATGGTAGGGTGATGGCAGGGCTAATGTGGGCTGATGTGGCTCGCACTACAAAGGATACCGAAACGTATCGAGCGTCTCGGCCTCTTCCACGCTTGGAGCATGTCTCCAGTCAAAACACGGAATCAAATGTACTTATGATAGCGTGCAGGCCAGAAATGAGTGCCTGAAATGTTGGGGGTGTTTTAATCTGAGCAGATCATCAGCTTAGATAGAGAAAGGATGCGGATTGGGCTATCCTTGCGGCAAATGAAGGTTTGTGGCTGCGCTCAGATCCTTTTGTTGTGGGTGCTAAGCGTCGATGATGGTATATGCTGAAGAAGTATTCCTGACCGCGCTAAACTCTGGGCATGCACCACGTGGCGAGAGGGTCTGCACGGCGGGTAACGGGCAATCTGTAATGTCTAATAATCTCGGGGCCTCGGCTCGGGGCAGGCGGACCCACTGCTCGAGACGCTCGATACGTTGATGCCGGTGGAAGATACTGCAGAAGAGGTGGGCCGAGTCTGCCTCGAGTCTCCCCCGATCTGACGGGCGCGCCCTCCTGTCAAAAGAGCCTTGATGAAGAGGGCTGAGGTCATATCAGGTGTATGCTACGCGTTGCTCTGCGATTGCACATTCGCACGATACACATCGGTCCTGTCTGGAATGCGGCATTTGGACGGGAGTCTGCGGCATCAAATTCGATGGTTGTATTTCTCCGCTCGCTCTCCACTCGTCTCTGCCGCTTCGGAAAATAGGATGGTGCCGAGCTCGTTGCGATCCGAGCGCGCGGGAACATATGGTAACCGCTGCGGGTTTGTGTACGGTGCGAACTAATCGTGCACAGGGCCGAGCATGCCGTTAGCCTGTGTGCCCCTCGCGGCTCGCTTGAATGAGCAGCCCAATCCGGCGTCGCGGGAGGCTCTCCTTCAAAACGCGTCAGTGCGATGTTCTTGCGGCAAGGGGAGGTGTGGTGTCAGTGGAAGAGATGGCGGGTAAAGTGCGCGGCTCCTCGGTGTTGGCTAAAAAGTGGATGGGGGCGATGCTTGGGCGGAACAGGACGTGGGCAGCTTGACTCCTTTACCCGGGCTAGCAGAGCTACTCGAGGCGCTGCTGCAAGAGCCTGGGATAGAGGCGGTGGTTCCCGGGAGACAAGCGAAGGAGAGCCGTGTGTACTCCCAGGTGAGTGCCCAAGAAG
The DNA here is from genome assembly GCA_001247695.2 of Cymbomonas tetramitiformis. NCBI lineage: Eukaryota > Viridiplantae > Chlorophyta > Pyramimonadophyceae > Pyramimonadales > Pyramimonadaceae > Cymbomonas > Cymbomonas tetramitiformis. The sequence goes on along the minus strand of LGRX02009497.1, from coordinate 4,637 downwards.
CCTCGCTGACCCGAGCCGAAGCCCCTCGGTATTGTCACGGGGAAGCCCGCTGTTGATGGACGAGAGCTTGCTTACGAGAGCTTGCTTTCCCATGGGCAAGTGCTGCTGTAGCAGTTTCTCTTGAGAAATCTGAGGCGTTGAGGAAATGCTTGGAGAGATCGATGGTCGCCGCTTACGAGCTGCGAGACGTCGTGATGAGACGTGTTCTGTTCAAACCACTTTTGTCACAGATCGCATAAATGCCACAGGAACAATAGCATTAGTGAGCTAGGTGAAGGGAAGATGAGGGAATGCGGCTGAGAGCCAATGCATGGCATCAGAGGTGATGACCAGTGCGAAGCCTCGGGAGGTGACGCATTGAGGAACGGTTTATTTCAGGATCTGGAACTGTGGCTCACGAGCATTGCGGTGGAAGATGGCTACAACCTTCTGGCGAGGGTAGGGCGGCAGGTGCGTGGCGCTTTACCATGTTGAGCCCCTGCATTCTAGGGCCGGGCGCGGGCTCACGGCTGTATAGCTGCAGCCTCTACCCATCCTGCACAAATGTCTTCCCGCTGCTGATTTGGCCATCCACACTCCTTCAACCCTAACCGCAGCATCCACATCGGATCCCCACATGGCTGTCCCCTCCTCTGCTATTTACAATATCTCCAACTTGATTTTCCCCCAACTTCAGTCTGGAATGATAACGGGCAACTGGGTTTCAGCCCTTTTACATCATGCAGTATTTATAGTCATTTGTTTCTGCCTCATTAGCCTATGTGGCTGCCGTTGACGCAATGCAGCATTGCAGTGGGGAAAGGGAGGATGATGCCAGTTTTTTTATGGGGGGAATGAGACAGGTACAAGAGGTACATGTGGTAACAGACTTGGATCGAGATGCCATAAAGAACACGGTGAAGAACGTGTCGTCGAAAGTCATTTAAACAATGCACGCGGCAATGAGGAGGGCCATCTACATATTTCGAATGATCGGCGTAAGGATACATACAAGATCATTGCAGTTCTAGAAGGCACGATACTCATAAGATCCGCTATACTGACCATGACTGCTTAGTCATTGCCAGATCAACAGGGACGATCAGAGAAGGAAAGCATAGCGCTGCACTGAGATTTCATTGCTGCGTCACCGTGATTAAGTCGTCGCGAAAGTTGCACACAAATCACAGATTGGTAATGGAATGAGCATGGCATCATGTGCTTTTGGCAAGACCCAGGGATGGTCCTAGCATGAAGCATTAATAAATGCACAAGAAGTGTGATTAGCTGGGAAGTCATTTTAGAACGATTTTTGCTTGACATTTATTTATAGCTTCCATCTTCAATGACATAGTTTTTCTCAGCAGAGACACATGTGCTGAAGCAAGATGTTCCGATCATCTGAATTCAATCGATGCATACTTTTCAATAGTGTCGTTGGGATTAGCGAGTCCAACATGGATGGGCATGATCTATGGCATACACACTGTGCTTTTTGCATTCACAATCGTTGCCTTTCGTTGCTTTCGTCGTTATGTGGAGAATGGCAGCGAAATAAAGGTAACGTATAGCATGAGTATGACTTTTACCACGGGGTTTGAGCTGCATGATATTAATGTCCACATCGGTCGATCAAATCCACAAACAATATATCACACCTGATCGTTCATCGTACCTGGTAGCGTATCGTACCTGACCGTACATTGTACCTAGTTGCGCATATCGTACCACAATATGTCCGGGAGTGAGGGCCCTACTTACGACAAAAAATTGTACCTCCAAAAAAATGGCATTGCCCCTGCCCGTATTTATACCCGACACAGATCTCGTATGATTCCAGCGAGGGAATCTTTGGAGGTGACCACTTCATTTTTGTATCCAAAAATCCGATGCGACTCGTCCTAGCACTCGCGTCAAGGCACGCAAGCTTGCCAACGCTCTACTAAAAAATCACAGATTCGCTATATTGGCAAAATATTGGTGCATCAGACGTCAATGTTGACGTTATTTTCGAGTTCTCCGTGAAATTCGAAGGTATATAGCGTCTTGAAACTTCTCTATCCGTTGATTTTACGGATTGTTGTCTTTTCCCTTGTAAACCCTATTTATTTGCCACTGAAAATTCACAGATTTGCAGCGCGTTTCCTGGCACAATATTGGCGCGTCGGACGTCAATCTTGACGTGAGTTTTGTGTTCTTCGCGAATTCTGAGGTAACGTACTTCTTGAAACTTCCCTTGCCGCTGACTTTTCGGAATGAAGTGTTTCCCTTTAGCATCATATATGCCTTTGGCCACTGAAAATTCACAGTTTCGCTGCGGGTTTTCAGGCATAATACGTGCGCATCGGAGGTCAATTTTAACGCGATGTTCGTTTCCCCCGCGAAATTCTAAGGTAACATGCTTCTTGGACCTTCCCATGCCGCCGATTTTTCATAAGGAAGTCGTTTCCCTTAGAATTTGGCCTTTTTAAAATCAAAGTTTCGCTGCGCGTTCACAGGCACGATATTCGCGCATCGGATGTCAAGTTTGACGTAATTTTCGTGTTCCTCGCGAAATTCTACGGTTACATGCCTCTTGCACCTTCCCTTTCCGCCCAGTATTCCGAAATAAGTCTTTTCTCTTTGAAACCTTATCCCTTTGGCCACTGAAACTTCACAGTTTCGCTGCGCGTTTTCAGGTACAATATTCGCGCATCGGAGTTCAAGCTTGACGTGATTTTCGCGTTCCTCGTGAAACTCTAAAGTAACATGCTCCTTGCACCTTCCATTGCCGCTGAATTTTCGTAATGAAGTCTATTCCCTTTCACACCCTATTCCTTTGGTCACTCATAATTCACAGATTCGCTGCGCGTTTACAGGCACGATATTCGCGCATCGGAGGTCAAGTTTGACGACATATTCGTGTTTCCCGCGAATTTCTATGGTTTCATGCCACTTGCAACTACCCTTTGCGCCCATTTTTTGTTATAAAGTGTTTTCACTTTCTTGCACCATATTCCCTTGTCCATAAAAAAATCAAATTTCAGGCACAATCTTTGCACTTATTAGCTTCAAATATTTGCCCTTCATCCCTTCCCACATTTTGTAAGCTTTTCTCCGAGGAGTTAACTTATTGACTTTGTTGTTTCATGGATCAAGATGGATCAACGAGGATCTTCAAGCTCTAAGGTATGCCTTAACTTTAGTTACTTTTGTTTCAATATGTTTTTTGAAGTATGATACTTCACCACAACGGTTAACAAAGTAAATAGTGAAATTTCGTACCTATAATATTATTCTATGACTACTGTTAACAAAGTGAATAGTTGAATTCACAAGTTGCATATTCTCATATGTGCCTTACAAACTTCTGCCACACTGTTCTCATATAGCATATGTTGCATAGTCTCATATAGCATAGCTTTGAGCGAAGCCTTAGATATATTTTTGCCATGGTGCTCTTATTCATGTTGCAACTTTCATCTTGCAACTTTCGTCCTTCGCGAAACCACTTTTTCTGGAAAATAAGAGTTCCCACCCAAACTACGACAAAGCGAGCACCAATAATATTATCACTTATAATATTTACTTTATCAACGTCTTGTGAAAGCTTCAATATATTTGTGACTCTTGGAACATGATTATATGCAAGCTTATAGCAAACCACCCGAAATACCCCAAAGCGGCATCTCCATAATGTTGCATTTCTCACCACAAGTACCGTCATCGCATACTACTTTCGTGATGTACCTCTGCAGGCATGGAATGGACTTTTGTAGGTACAATCATGATTTGTGTAGGTGCAAACATGATTTCTGTATGCATGGAAGCGACTTTTGTAGGTACAAAAATTATTTTTGTAGGCATGGAAGTAATTTGTGTTAGCATGGAAGTAATTTTTGTAGACTGTACAAAAATTACTTTGGTAGGCATGGAAGTAATTTTTGTAGGTACAAAAATGACTTTTGTAGGCACAAAAGTGACTTTTGTAGGTACAAAAATGACTTTTGTAGGCATGGTCGAGTGATGTATGTAGGTACCAAAACGATTTTTTGCAGGCATGGAACTGATTTTTGTAGGTACCAAAATGATTTTTGTAGGTATGGAACTGATTTTTGTAGATGCAAAAAATATTTTGTGGGCATACAACTATCTTTCGTAGGTTCAAAAATGATTTTTGTAGGCATGGAATTGATTTTTGTTAGCTTAGGGCTCAGCTCCGCCCCGATCTTAGATCGGCGGTTAAGCTTAGCTCTCACCTCAGCTCACCTCCCAGCCGAGCTCAGAGCTTTGAGCTTTAACAAAGCTCTCTTAGCTCAACTCAAAGCTCTCTCGGAGCTCATCTGACTCGGCTCAAGGCTCAACTAGGGTCACAACTCAACTAGGCTCACAACTCAGTTCGCAACTCTACTCGGCTCACAACTCGGCTCGGCCTACATCTCAGCTTGGGTCACTGACAACTCAAATCAATCAGCTCACGGCTCATAGCTCAACGCAAAGCTTAGCTCAAAGCTTAGCTCAAAGCTTAGCTCAAAGCTTAGCTCAAAGCTCGGCTCAAAGCTCGGTTCACAGCTCTTATCAAAGCTCGACGATTCCCTTTGATTTCAGCCTAGAGCTCAACTCAGAGCTCGGCTCGGGGCTCAGCTTAGGCATGTGGCACACGTGGGTGGTACGTTTAT
>LGRX02009495.1:0-12361 GCA_001247695.2 Cymbomonas tetramitiformis | reverse complement strand
ACTCAACGCCACTCGCAAAGCCTCCTCTCAGCCCCCCCTTCTCAACGCCACTCTCGAAGCTTCTTCTCAACGGCTTTCTAGGAATCATGTATTCAAGAACTGAGAGCGAGGTGCTGAGAGAGGTTATAACTCAAGCCCCTTCCCACATTCTGCAGAAAACTGCGGTGCTCGATCAACGGGGTCGAGAGAAATGCACCGAAGCTGCGAGATTGTTCCATTTTGCATCCATTTGTGCATCGCCAGAGCGCCCCTCTAGATGCTCAACACGTTCAACGCGCCAATCACCTAACCGCATTCACCTTCACTAAGAACTACCTTGGACCCGAGGCTGCCATAGGTCGGCCATGCACATGCCGTTCGCTCGATTCCCAGCGAGATTGGGCCGCAAGGGGCGCAGGGTGGCAAAGGGGGTACCGGTAGGGGTAGTAGTTCCCATGCCACGACACCACATTAAACGGAGAGAAGTTCTGTTGCGCCTGGAAGAGCTTGCCACCAAACTGCACACCGCCCGGTGCCAAACCCCCCCTCACCACATTGACAAGATTGCGCAGCCTATGCACTTCATTCCGTTATCTCCTTTGCTGTGCACAGCTGCCTGGTGCACTATCCGCTGCGAAGGGCCGCGAGCCAATGGCGAGCTTCGCCCGAGACTGGGGCACCCGAGAGCGCTGCGGAGGGTGGTGAACCGCAGACTTGTCATAGCATGTGGAGCGCACGGGGGGCGCAGCGTGCCTTGTGGAGGACGTTGAAGGTGAAGTCGCTGCGATGGGTGTCATCGAATGCTGCGACCGGGGCCTCGAAATCGCGAGGGTTGGCCAGCCCGTTCGCCCCGATTGGGCCGAGCTCGGGGAGGACAAATTGGCCGGCAAACGCCTCAAGCACGTACCTGCATCCACCTCTCCCTCCCCCCCTCGCATACCTTAGCCTTGTTCCCAACGGCATACTGCCCCTTATGCCATCCTGCCACTCACGGCATACTGCCCCTCACGTCATACTGCCTTTATTGCAACACAGTCCCCCAAGTCACACTCGCCCCTGTATCTTCCTATCCTTTGGACTGCCCTGCCCAAGTTGTCGGCTACCCCCCCACCCCTCACGCCGCGCGATGCTCACTTATGGTACCAAGCACAGTGCCAAACAGTGCTCGACCCCTACCCTCTCCTGGCTGCCGGTGCCCAGGTCGCCACGTGGGGTTTTTTGTTGAAAAGGGCCCAACCCAGGGCAGTGAGGCAGCTTTGAGACACCCAGGCGGGCCCCCTAAGAGGGTGGGGGAAGGCACTACCCGCGCGAAGGACCGTCCGGAAGAGCCACTGAGAAGCGGATGCCACGTGGCACCACGAGAATGTAGCCCGGGGGTGCCTCCTGCGAGCACACAGCGACACCAACGCAGCCGTCAAAGCCCCGGGGCAAGCACGTGGCACATACACAGCACACGGCTAGTGGCTATCTTTGAAAGGGGTGTGGGGCTGCAGGTGGTGCCTGGCAGCTGGACCCGGTAGGAGTGGGGCTGCAGATGGCGCCTGACAGCTGGACCCGGGAGGAGCTATGACATATGACTGGCAGCTGGACCCGGGAGGAGCTATGACATATGACTGGCAGCTGGACCCGGGAGGAGCTCACCAGAAGGCCCATCTCGGTCGCCACTCGGAGCGTGCCATGCTGGGGCACGATCAGGAAGTTACCGTCTGCGTTGCATAGGCTGCGAGGCAGAGACGCGGCATCCCGCAGAGGAGTTAAAACCTGGTGGGAAGAGCAGGCCGCCGCGCAGAGAGTGCACCGGAAGACTTACGCAGTGGACCGTCCTGGAGTGACTAGCCGCGCACACCTCACGGGCAGCGGGCAGCAACGAACAAACTTCTGCCTCGACGGATCACGGGTCGGAGAGCAGAAAAACGCTCCCGAGTCAACCCCTCTCGAACCCCTCCCGTGCATGCGTGCACCTTTCGTCCCGTTCGGGAAAAGCACCGAGTTTATTGCGCGGGCCGGCTGGGGCAGGTTAAAGGTGGTAAGCATACCAAGAGCGCTCCATAGACACGTTGGCACAGTACATATGGATCCCATAACCGTCCTGCGGAGGCCCACGGGAGTGCCACCCCGCCACACTCGGGGCCTCAGGCGGTGTCCAACTTCAGCAGATCTGCTTCTCTATTGCAAACCCAGCCGAAGAAGCGAGACTTGCGGCGAAACTTCTTTGTCTCAGTCCCAAAGCACTCGTTAGGGGGATGCGCGAGATCGCCTGCGCGTGTTGCGACCACAAGGAGCTGACAGATGCCAGCCAGTAGGTTCGGCACATACCTTCACCGCCGGGCTCCCAGCGCCGCAGATGGTTTGTAGGCCGTCCACGAAGTCGACTTGCTCTTCCGGACCTGCCACGGGGCGCGCCGTTGTGGTTGCTCGCCGCACGCGCAAATGAGGCCAACGGGTGGAATTCACAAACCCGACAAGCAAAGGTCGTCCTGAATGGCGACCAAGCTTACGGGTGGAAAATAGCAGCTACGGGTGCGGTGCTAGTTGCTCAGCTTAAACTGAGCTATGGCTTTCGCAAGGCACTGCGTTAGATCGAGGCGAAGGGCGCAGGCGGCACCGGGGATAGGAAGAGGACTCCAGCGAAGCTGATTCGGAGTCGGCGTTTCCGCGTCGAAGTCGGAGGAGACCTTCCACTTGGGGTTTTCAATCGGCTGTGCGAGCAATTTTCTCCGCGTCAGACTTCCTCCGCGTTCAAAACCGCAACGTGAGCGACTTACCAGACAAGTGTCGAGGATTATATCAAGACAGGCTTGTCCCCCTTGCGCGACGGACCGTACGGGTTTCGGAAAGAGAAACAAGGAGACATTGCCCGCCAGCTTGAAGTTATAACGTGCGCGAACAAGAATGTGCGTGACTATCTGCGCAAATATTGGGAGAAATGAACGAAGGAGGGGCCGCCCACGCGCAGCAGTTCTGGGAGTGACGGTTGGCCTGGCACCTGGAAGGGCTCGTGGGTGACGGAAGGCAAAATACGATACATCCACGTCCTGAAGTTCTCGACTCGGCGTGCGGTGAAGGCGGTGCCGGATAGTTGCTCGGCGTAGAGGTGATATGGGCATCTCTGCAAAGAAACTTCCTTTTAGCGGCGCTGGCTAGACGCAACGGGAAGATGAGGAGGCGCAGGACGGACCTGAGGGTTGTTCTGATACTTCGGAAGAGCCCCAGGGAGTGCTTCTGTGGAAAACTGATTGGCGAAGCCGTGCTGGTATTTCAGCTTTGACCAATCGGCATCTGGTATCCCGGGAACCATCACAGGGTGAGAGGGGATACAAGGAGATACGCCGCTCGGCCCCACCGCCGCTTTGTCGCTGACATCCAGCTGCGCAAAGGAGTCCGCAGTCAAAGATTCAGTCTCTGATGGTACCCATTGACTCGCCATCTATGTTGACAACAGACTTATGTAACTATATCCAATGCGGGTCTTACTTCGCTTCTGCTGAACAGCGTCGCGTTCGAAGCTGCCAGGTCACAATTGTAGCTGCCAAGTTCTGGTAGAGACCACCGACCCTTATTATTCCCTAGGTGCCACTTTTTGTAAGACTCGAGGATTAACCAATAAAAGTATAATATATCTTGTCGATCGCTCGTCATCGACAACCAATGGTGTTTTGCCAATTGTGCACTTACAAAAGACGTATTGCAATGGCATCTTTGAGCTGGCATGTTTTGATTGGCTTTCCCGATAGTGGGTGCACATGGTAAGGGCCCTGCCAAAAAGCGTCAGGTAGGAAGGATGGTGTTCCCTCACCACGCCCGCCCCACGCCCACGGGCTGTCATCCCACTATTCTCCCACCCTCCACCCCCTCAGGGGACTTATAGGCATGTCTTGTGGACTATCCGAGTAGCTCGCACGCCCTTAGCCATCAAGAGAATCACTCGACAGCCCACCTTCAGTTCACCCACCCACCACATTGATTACCCCCTCCGGACTTCTATGACTTGATCGCCCAGAAATTCTGCAAACTTAATAATAATAATAATAATAATAAAACATTTACGCTAGCAAAGGGGACAAAGTCCTGAGAGTGCGGGATCCCTGCAAAGCAGGCTAGTGAAAACACCAGGGGCTACTCCCTCTGCTATAGCGCGCCCACAAAGGGGCTCAACCCACTTTTCAGCAGGGTGACATCTAGAGAAAAAGCTAAGTGCTAGGCAAAAAACTCTAGAAGATGGAGAAGCAGCCATGGCCGGGTGAGTGGAGGGGTGGCTGAATCTGGGCGGTGGGGAGAGAAGTCGGAGAATTAAGGGGGTTTTTGGAGACGTTGAGGAAGGGATCGGGAGTGGGCAGGGAGAAGGGTGAGAGGAGGACAACCTCCTTGGGACACGGGACCGTCTTTTATTGCAAGATTTTTGAGAATTATTGCAGGAGGGTTTGAAGAAAGTCGTTTGATTGTTGCACAGCTTCTGTTTCTGTCATGGCTTCACTGCTCGAGATGTCAACTGTATGCGGGTCAGTGTTTAAGGTGGTGGTGGTGTTTAACAGAAACACGTCTCGCCTATTTTTGGTGTGTTGCCTACAAATTCTTGATAGTTTTTTAAGAAGAGGTTTAATCTTGCCACGGGGAACACCTATCGTGTTGAGGACAGTACCAAAAAGAGGAGGGAGGTATCCCATGAGTGTGAGAACTTTGGGCCATTTAACGGTGTTTATGAAGGGCTTGGAATTTGCGTTTGTGATTGTCGTGTCGTGGTGACCACCATAATAAGGCTCAATATCACTCTGATGATAAGGAGGGTCTTGAGTGGGCCATGGGCAAAGCGAAGAAGGAAGTACTTTGCCGCTTTCGTTCAGAACTTCATCCCAAATATCAGAGCTGACTCCTGTGTATTCTAGCCTCTTCTTCGTGACTCTGGACTTAGGAAGGACGTTGAGGAACCATCTGGCAATCTTTTTCTGTGTAGGCCTCCAGTCAAAGACTGGTTGAGTATCACTGGGTGCACTGTCTATAGCTATGATAACAACATCCGAAAAGTCATCCTTATAGCATCCACCACCTGGGAGAACGTAGGGGTCATCACCCGTCCAATAGCCATGTGGGATAAATGGAATAGTGTTATGCGGGAATCTGAAAACAAGTTTAAAACCTTTGTCGAACCATCTTTTTTGGTTTTTGGGAGACAACGGAAGAATCCATGTTCCTGAAAATCCGGGGACGGTGTTGGCCGCTTTATGTCCCATTTCCAAGGTAGTCATAACCGCCGAAGATTTGCCCTTTTCTTTCCCATCAAAGGGGGGATTTCCATAAACGATTCTGCCGATGCCTGTTATCGGATCCACGTAGGCATCCCAAGCGAGACCATCAAAGCCAATTTTCCCATGATGGCAGAAGGGCCTGCGGACTTTTTTCATTCTTGTGGTGGGTATGCATCTTCTCGAGTGAATTCTAGGGTGGGCATTTAGTGGGTTGGAGAAAAGTTCACAACCGTTTTTGTCAAGGTTCCTGTCATCCACCAAAATATCTAAGAGGCTTCTTCTGATTGCGTAGCAGTTTTTAGGATCCCCCGATTCAAACTTACATGCATTGAGTGCTTCGTGAATATCGTGTGCCCTATTCGAGTACTCCGCAAGTGAGCATGGAACTGCTTTGTTGGAAAGGCGGTGCCAGGCCAAAAGTTTCCAAAACTCTTTCTTCTGGACATATTGGAGTTCGGGATATTTAATTGTCCCCGTGACATGGTCCACTTCAGGTTTAGCGGTCACAGCAATGGTATTCTTTTTTGAACTTGATGGTCGGTACATGCTAGCTTCCGGGAGAGCGTGTAAGTATAATTCCTCCTTCATTTCCTGTCTTAGGTCAGCAAGTGGAAAAAGTTTCGATGGCTCTGTTTTGATGTATGTGGTACCTTTTCCAGGGTTTAGTAGTTTGGGCTTTTCTGAGATTTCTTCAGCAATGATTTTCCTTAGTTCGCCATCTTGGGTTGTTCTAAGACTATGCAAACTATTATTATGTCCTGAGCATTCAAGTTGGATGTGTTCGAAGGTGCATTTTGTATTCTGTTGGCAGTAGGGGCAGTTTTCAGTCCCGATTTTCCCCAGTTTAAATAAACGTGCTGGAGAGGCTTGGAGACCCAGGAGTTCTCTGCTTCTAGAAGCGGTGAAAGCTTTAGGTGTTATTTTGGAAATATCTTTAGTGGGGGCGGTGTTATTCTCGTTGAGCATTCTCAAGTACTTCCCTTGAGACTGTAGAGTTCTCCAATTATGATAGTGTGAGAGACGTTGAATTCTTCTAATGTGACTACGGATATCGCCTAAAATAGGGACCTCAAAAAAGAATAACGAGAAGGGCAGTTTCTCGGCAGGGTCGTAGCGGGAGATGTCTGAGCAACCCCCTCTGAATGAGGCTCTTTTAGCAGTACGGTCCACTCTGTCATGGACTTTGTCATTATTGTGACCCCTAATCCATTTAAGGATGATTTTACTGTGGTCTCCTTCACTGTAGAAGCCAAGTTCTTCTAACAGTAGGCGAACAGCCTGCACATCTCTGCGATTAGCTTCACGTAGTTTGTCCCGAGCACTCATGGATCTGCCATCCTTTGTTACAGCAGATATTGCGGCCATGGAGTCAATGGCATGTACCATTGGAGTCGTGGATTTAAGGAGTTTCTCTTTTTGTTCTGTGAGTAAGAATCGCAGTCCCGCAATTTCAGCAGATGTGCTACTCGGGTTTTGGATATCTTCCTTGATAGGAAGCCCAGGTGCGGCGAAAGTTCTTGAGGGGGGGATATTCATCTTCCGAACAAGTGGCATTCCGTTGTCAAAGTTTTTTATGGCATATGCTGCACCACTGCATGCTGATTTTTTGCCAGCAAAAAGAGAACCATCGCTTGCCATATCATAATCCTCCATTTGTTTGCTCTTTTCGGCGTTGGGGGTAGATTCTTCTTTAGAGTCGCTAGGGCAGCTATATTCACTTTCTTCTTCCGCACTTTTGTTTTTTATTCTGGCAATAATGGTCTCATACTGTCTGTCTGAGATGTAATCATAGTGTGAGTTAATATCACTGACTTTAGCAAGGACGGAAGAGGGCGGGTCCGTATGGTCATTATATTCGAAAATAGAACCTGCTGGAATTAGGATGCAACCGTCATTGGTGATGCTATATTCAAAGTCGTATTGAAAACTGTTGGTTCCTTCGATTCTGACAAAGACATTAGGGTTTATGGCATTGTTACTGTATTATGTATATTGTATATCACACTTTTCGCGAACCCGCCTGAGGCGTGCATCTCTCTCCGGGCCGCGGGCACAAAAATAGATTTTTTTAAAAATGTTATTTTTCTACTAACTGTGCTCGCAGGTCTTCAAGACAACGGTAACAATGGCAATGGGGCGACACAGGTGAGACATGAGGTGCGCCACCCCGTACTTGCAGTGCGTGAAACTCCCCTGTCCATATCTGTAGCGCCGTACCTTACATGTAGTGCACAAAACCCCTGTCCAAACAAGCCAGACACAAGTCGTCCAGCCACCGAAAACCCCAAGATAGCCAACATGAAAGCCGGCAATGTGCGAAAATTCGGAGAAAGAAGTCCCCAGCAAGTGGGGCAAGAAGAAAAATCAGACAGACACATGGAGCATACCCGAGAATCATCGGACCAAGCAAACACCGAGAAGTTCATCAAGGAAATCAGCGACCACGCAGCAAGAAGGACCGAAGCATACCCAGGCGGAGCGACCATGCCGGACCTCAGCGACACACATGGCGAAGATATGGCAAAACTGATCGAGGCCGCGGGGGCAGCAGACGCGGATATGACGGCGCTGGAGGCAGTGGCCGAATATATGGCCACTGTCTACGAGGACGTGCGAAAAGTGAAATACCAGAGAGGCTTCCCGTTGGAGACCATCTACGGGGTCCCGGGAGGGCATGGCAAGACACACTACCAGCTAGTAGTAAATTGCACTGACCTACGCCTAGAGGAGCAGGATGGAGTTGGTATGCACGAGAAAGGGCCCCAAGTAACGGTGGGGCCCTTTCGCGAAGAGCCTAGAACAGCGATACTGTACATCGGCCACCTGGAGTCAGCAATTAGACACTTTCACAACCTGTCTGAGACCACCCCGGTTCTGTGCAGCGGTAAAATCCAGCTGCGCTGGTACGCGGACAAAATAGCCGAGTTCCATCTTACCTTTGAGAAAAGTGAATATGCCATCACCGCGCTGGCAACCTCACTGGCCCATCTCCCTCTGCACTGTGTGCCGCTGGGGGCTGACGACTTCCAGGCAACGGACGTCTGCATCCCGAGGGTGAGGGTCTTTCATCCGAGACAAGCCAGAACGGGCAACGCGGAGCGCCAACTACACGTGATAAGTGAGCAGCTGCGTGGGCAAACGACCAAAGACCTGGAAAAACAACTGCGCAGTATGTCCTTCGTGGAGTCGGCAATCAAAGGGGCGCGGGGGCTGCCTGCGTACATGGAGAAGCACACGAACAGCATCCGGCTGGTGGCAGTCACCGAGGAGGCTGCTGATAACATCGAGTCGAAAGTGCTGGCCTTCCCGGGTCTCGAGGAGTACTCAGTTCAAAGAATAAGGCCATCGCTCACGAAAAGAGGCGAAGACGAAACAGAGGTGATAGTGGTGGACAAAGGGAACACCATCAACTTGGCCACAGACCTTCCGGGTCTAGTCAGCGCCATCCAGGTAATATTTACGCAGGCGGGCTTGGGGGAGGCAGCCGAACATCTGAAACCGCTGCCAGCGACGACGGTGAGGCCAGGCACCGACCCAGGAAAACCCGAGACATACCTACGTGTAAGGGTGTCGAGAAGCGGCAATCTTTTTACCGCACTGGTGAGTGAAGCCACCTATGAGTGGCTGGGGAGACAAGACCGACGTACGGTCCGGTTCTCTCTCCCAAACAAAAATCGCACCCTCTCCCAAACAAAAATCGCACCTACCTGCTTCAACACTCAGACTTTTCCCGCACCGGAGACAAGTTCAAGGGCGGAAGAGGAAAGGCAGCGCCATCAGCCATGGGGGCGCGCCAGACGGAGGACATCGTACAGGCGCTGGAAAGCAAAGACACCTGCAAAAGGTTGCAAAATATGTCCAGTGTAGTGGTGGTCGGTCAGCGATGGTGCGGCAATGCATGTCATCCACTAGTATAATGTGAACCGCGTGTTGTCATGTGTTGCGACGTAGGACACCAACGGCAGCATGCAATATGCCAACTGTGTTGTGAATGGTGCCATCGGCAAATGCTGTTGCAAAATATGTCAAAAGAGTCATGCGATATGTCCATACTGGCATTGTGGTAAGACGCCTGAAAAAGGTTGCAAAATATGTCCAGTGTAGTGGTGGTCGGTCAGCGATGGTGCGGCAATGCATGTCATCCACTAGTATAATGTGAACCGCGTGTTGTCATGTGTTGCGACGTACGACACCAACGGCAGCATGCAATATGCCAACTGTGTTATGAATGGTGCCATCGGCAAATGCTGTTGCAAAATATGTCAAAAGAGTCATGAGATATGTTCATACTGGCATTGTGGTAAGACGCCTGAAGAATGTTGCAAATATGTCCATTGCAGTGGTGGTCGGTCAGCGATGGTGCGGCAATGCATGTCATCCACTAGTATAATGTGAACCGCGTGTTGTCATGTGTTGCGACGTACGACACCAACGGCAGCATGCAACATGCCAACTGTGTTGTGAATGGTGCCATCGGCAAATGCTGTTGCAAAATATGTCAAAGAATGCTGTTGCAAAATATGTCAAAAGAGTCATGAGATATGTCCATACTGGCATTGTGGTAAGACGGCTGGAAAATGTTGCAAAATATGTCCAGTGTAGTGGTGGTCGGTCAGCGATGGTGCGGCAATGCATATCATCCACTAGTATAATGTGAACCGCGTGTTGTCATGTGTTGCGACGTACGACACCAACGGCGGCATGCAATATCCCAACTATGTTGTGAATGGTGCCATCGGCAAATGCTGTTGCAAAATATGTCAAAAGAGTCATGAGATATGTCCATACTGGCATTGTGGCAAGACGGCTGGAAAATGTTGCAAAATATGTCCAGTGTAGTGGTGGTCGGTCAGCGATGGTGCGGCAATGCATGTCATCCACTAGTATAATGTGAACCGCGTGTTGTCATGTGTTGCGACGTACGACACCAACGGCAGCATGCAATATCCCAACTGTGTTGTGAATGGTGCCATCGGCAAATGCTGTTGCAAAATATGTCAAACGAGTCATGAGATATGTCCATACTGGCATTGTGGTAAGACGCCTGAAGAAGGTCGCAAAGTATGTCCAGTGTAGTGGTGGTCGGTCAGCGATGATGCGGCAATGCATGTCATCCACTAGTATAATGTGAGCCGCGTGTTGTCATGTGTTGCGACGTACGA
Source organism: Cymbomonas tetramitiformis (assembly GCA_001247695.2). Classification (NCBI taxonomy): domain Eukaryota; kingdom Viridiplantae; phylum Chlorophyta; class Pyramimonadophyceae; order Pyramimonadales; family Pyramimonadaceae; genus Cymbomonas; species Cymbomonas tetramitiformis. The sequence goes on along the minus strand of LGRX02009495.1, from coordinate 1,977 downwards.
CACCAACGGCGGCATGCAATATCCCAACTGTGTTGTGAATGGTGCCATCGGCAAATGCTGTTGCAAAATATGTCAAAAGAGTCATGAGATATGTTCATACTGGCATTGTGGTAAGACGCCTGAAAAATGATGCAAAGTATGTCCAGTGTAGTGGTGGTCGGTCAGCGATGATGCGGCAATGCATGTCATCCACTAGTATAATGTGAACCGCGTGTTGTCATGTGTTGCGATGTAGGACATCAACGGCAGCATGCAATATGCCAACTGTGTTGTGAATGGTGCCATCGGCAAATGCTGTTGCAAAATATGTCAAAAGAGTCATGCGATATGTTCATGCTGGCATTGTGGTAAGGCGCCTGAAGAATGTTGCAAATATGTCTATTGCAGTGGTGGTCGGTCAGCGATGGTGCGGCAATGCATATCATCCACTAGTATAATGTGAACCGCGTGTTGTCATGTGTTGCGATGTAGGACACCAACGGCAGCATGCAATATGCCAACTGTGTTGTGAATGGTGCCATCGGCAAATGCTGTTGCAAAATATGTCAAAGAATGCTGTTGCAAAATATGTCAAAAGAGTCATGAGATATGTCCATACTGGCATTGTGGTAAGACGGCTGCAAAAGGTTGCAAAATATGTCCAGTGTAGTGGTGGTCGGTCAGCGATGGTGCGGCAATGCATGTCATCCACTAGTATAATGTGAACCGCGTGTTGTCATGTGTTGCGACGTACGACACCAACGGCAGCATGCAATATGCCAACTGTGTTGTGAATGGTGCCATCGGCAAATGCTGTTGCAAAATATGTCAAAAGAGTCATGCGATATGTCCATACTGGCATTGTGGTAAGACGCCTGAAGAATGTTGCAAAATATGTCCAGTGTAGTGGTGGTCGGTCAGCGATGATGCGGCAATGCATGTCATCCACTAGTATAATGTGAACCGCGTGTTGTCATTTGTTGCGACGTAGGACACCAACGGCAACATGCAATATCCCAACTGTGTTGTGAATGGTGCCATCGGCAAATGCTGTTGCAAAATATGTCAAAAGAGTCATGAGATATGTCCATACTGGCATTGTGGTAAGACGCCTGAATAAGGTCGCAAAATATGTCCAGTGTAGTGGTGGTCGGTCAGCGATGGTGCGGCAATGCATGTCATCCACTAGTATAATGTGAACCGCGTGTTGTCATGTATTGCGACGTACGACACCAACGGCAGCATGTAATATGCCAACTGTGTTGTGAATGGTGCCATCGGCAAATGCTGTTGCAAAATATGTCAAAAGAGTCATGCGATATGTTCATGCTGGCATTGTGGTAAGGCGCCTGAAGAATGTTGCAAATATGTCTATTGCAGTGGTGGTCGGTCAGCGATGGTGCGGCAATGCATATCATCCACTAGTATAATGTGAACCGCGTGTTGTCATGTGTTGCGATGTAGGACATCAACGGCAGCATGCAATATGCCAACTGTGTTGTGAATGGTGCCATCGGCAAATGCTGTTGCAAAATATGTCAAAAGAGTCATGCGATATGTCCATACTGGCATTGTGGTAAGACGCCTGAAAAATGTTGCAAAATATGTCCAGTGTAGTGGTGGTCGGTCAGCGATGGTGCGGCAATGCATGTCATCCACTAGTATAATGTGAACCGCGTGTTGTCATGTGTTGCGACGTACGACACCAACGGCGGCATGCAATATCCCAACTGTGTTGTGAATGGTGCCATCGGCAAATGCTGTTGCAAAATATGTCAAAAGAGTCATGAGATATGTTCATACTGGCATTGTGGTAAGACGCCTGAAAAATGATGCAAAGTATGTCCAGTGTAGTGGTGGTCGGTCAGCGATGATGCGGCAATGCATGTCATCCACTAGTATAATGTGAACCGCGTGTTGTCATGTGTTGCGATGTAGGACATCAACGGCAGCATGCAATATCCCAACTGTGTTGTGAATGGTGCCATCGGCAAATGC
>LGRX02009491.1:0-18168 GCA_001247695.2 Cymbomonas tetramitiformis | reverse complement strand
AGCTCAAACAGAGCGCCAAACCTGCGGTTTGGAGATCTCGGTAAAAATCCGAGATGCCACACACTAAAGGTATGCTTCTATTGCTTTTTTCCCTCTCCTTGACCTTTCCATTTCTTTAGTCTTTGAGTTCTAACATCTTGGTTGGATGCCCATAGGTACAAGACTCTTACAAGATTCAAGCAAAGGCGGAGCTCCAGCAGTGGACTGTGCGGAGGGATGCCGAGCCTCTCAGGTCGGAGGCCCCGAGCTCCCTGTCAACCGCCAGTGAACAAGTATCTGGCGCCCGAGCAGCCCCCTCGCGCCTGCCGGGAGGGCAAAAAACCGTAGCTTGTAGCTTAGTAGGGGCAAAGTTGCGATGCCCATAGTGGTCGTGCATCATTTTCAATGTCCGCGCCGTGGTGACCGGTGTTATAAATTGTTACTTGTTGGCCACGGTGTTATAAGTTGTTATAAGTTGTTTACAACCGTAGGGACAAGGTGCCGGTGGGTCGGGAGCGGCGTGCGCGAGTCCTGATTCAAGGCTTGAGGCGCGCCCCCTGTACCCGTGGCTAATTGTACCATGTCATTTTCGTTTGGGGGTGGAAGTGGATTCCAGCCGGTGGGTTAGGAGTGGCGTGCCCGTGTCCTTGTGATTCAAGGCTCGAGGCGCGCCCCCGGACCCGTGGCTCCACTTGTAGGTATGTAGTGGTTTGGTATGGGGTGATAGTAAAACATATCTATACATCCATCCATTTATGTGTCGAGTATATGTCCGTTTCACGGGGAGAAACGATCGATGCAAAGGTGTAGCGGACCGAGCGTGGGCGCATATGGGTTGGGCCCCTTGAATATGTTTGGTGCGGTGTGAGGACAGCTCCTCTGACACGCGACCAGAAGAAGGGGATGTGGGCTGTATGTGGTTGTTTTGGGTCGGTGCGGCAGACCGTGGGCGCATGTGGGTAGGGCACACTGAATATATATGGTGCGGTGTGAGGACAACTCCTCTGACACGCGACCAGAAGAAGGGGGTGTGGCCTGTAGGATGTATGCGGTTGTTTTGGGTTGGTGCGGCAGACCGTGGGCGTAAGTGGGTAGGGCACACTGAATATGTATGGTGCGGTGTGACTACAGCTCCTATGACACGCGACCATAAGGGGGTGTGGCCTGTAGGATGTATGTGATTGTTTTGGGTCGGTGCGGCAGACCGTGGGCGCATGTGGGTAGGGCACACTGAATATATATGGTGCGGTGTGAGGACAACTCCTCTGACACGCGACCGGAACGAGGGGGTGTGCCCTGTAGGATCTATGCGGTTGTTTTGGGTTGGTGCGGCAGACCGTGGGCGTAAATGGGTAGGGCACATTGAATATGTATGGTGCGGTGTGAGGACAACTCCTCTGACACGCGACCGGAACGAGGGGGTGTGCCCTGTAGGATCTATGCGGTTGTTTTGGGTTGGTGCGGCAGACCGTGGGCGTAAATGGGTAGGGCACATTGAATATGTATGGTGCGGTGTGAGGACAACTCCTCTAACACGCGACCGGAACGAGGGGGTGTGCCCTATAGGGTGTATGCGGTGGTTTGGGGTTGGTGCGGCAGACCGTGGGCGTAAGTGGGTAGGACACACTGAATATGTATGGTGCGGTGTGAGGACAACTCCTCTGACACGCGACCAGAAGAAGGGGGTGTGGCCAACACTATGTATGTGGTTGTTTGCGGTTGGTGTGGCACACCACGCGTGGGCACATGTGGGTTGGGCACACTGAATATGTATGGTGCGGTGTGAGGACAGCTCCTCCGACACGCGACCGGAACGAAGGGGTGTGCCCTGTAGGATTTATGCGGTCCTTTTGGGTTGGTGCGGCAGACCGTGGGCGTAAGTGGGTAGGGCACACTGAATATGTATGGTGCGGTGTGAGGACAGCTCCTCCGGCACGCGACCGGAACGAGGGGGTGTGCCCTGTAGGATGTATGCGGTTGTTTCGGGTTGGTGCGGCAGACCGTGGGCGCATGTGGGTTGGGCCCCTTGAAAATGTTTGGTGCGGTGTGAGGACAGCTCCTCTGACACGCGACCATAAGGGGGTGTGGCCTGTAGGATGTATGCGGTTGTTTTGGGTTGGTGCGGCAGAGTAGACCGTGGGCGCATGTGGGTTGGGCCCCTTGAAAATGTTTGGTGCGGTGTGAGGACAGCTCCTCTGACACGCGACCATAAGGGGGTGTGGCCTGTAGGATGTATGTGGTTGTTTTGGGTTGGTGCGGCATACCGTGGGCGCATGTGTGTTGGGCACACTGGATATATATGGTGCGATGTGAGGACAGCTCCTCTGACACGCGACCATAAGGGGGTGTGCCCTGTAGGATGTATGCGGTTGTTTCGGGTTGGTGCGGCAGACCGTGGGCGCATGTGGGTTGGGCCCCTTGAAAATGTTTGGTGCGGTGTGAGGACAGCTCCTCTGACACGCGACCATAAGGGGGTGTGGCCTGTAGGATGTATGTGGTTGTTTTGGGTTGGTGCGGCATACCGTGGGCGCATGTGTGTTGGGCACACTGAATATGTATGGTGCGATGTGAGGACAGCTCCTCTGACACGCGACCAGAAGGGGGTGTGGCCAGCACTATGCATGTGTTTGTTTGGGGTTGGTGTGGCACACCACGCGTGGGCGTATGTGGGTTGGGTCCCTTGAATATAGGACAAATATCATGAAAGCTAATCTGGCACTGAATATTTCGATACTGTTGAACACTTGTAACCTTTAGCCGATACCCACGCAGGTCAGAACGGAGTCGCGAATTGTCACCAACAAGTTGCGTGTTGTGCCCGCCACGCGATTTGGGATGAGCACATGAACGACTGGGCGTGCGTGAGCTCGGTCAAGCAATTGCGACCATGGAAGGTGAACCCCTTGCTCCCCCACAAGTCCACAAGCACGGCCCTTGACAGCTTTGTCGTGATGGAAGTGAAGGGTGCTCCGGGGTCACATGTCTCACCCCGTGCCCCCCGACACGGCCCGTGACAACTTTGTCGTGGGCAGTGATCTGAACGGGTTTTCGCGTGTGCAGGTTGTGGGCCAAGCTGGTCAAGCCGGTGTTGCAGCAGCCGAGTTGGACCTCAATGAGGACTCCGATGAGGAGCCCGCGGGGGAAGAAGACGGCGCGCCTGAAGAGCCTGCGGAACCCCCGGTGAGTTTTCCGTGATGCCTGAAACCGATTGCCTATCTTAAACCTAATTTATGTAATACGTTCCGCCGTCAGAGGTTGCTTAAACAGAGACGTGCGTACAAGCGTGTTCCACTTGTGTTGGTTTCTAGATGGTGTTCAGCTCGGGAGGGTACTGCTTCGACCGGCCGGTAAGGTTACATGACGGAAGGTTGTATTTCTTTTCCCCGACGATGTGCCGGTGGGTCGGGAGCGGCGTGCGCGTGGCCCAATTCAAGGCTCGTTGCGCGCCCCCTGTACCCGTGGCTACTCGTCTTCAAGGCATCTTCTTTTGGGGTAGTTGTGGATTACAGCCGGTGGGTTAGGAGCGGCGTGCGCGTGTCCTTGTGATTCAAGGCTCGAGGCGCGCCCCCGGACCCGTGGCTCCACTTGTAGATATGTATTGGTTTGGTACGTCTTGATAGTAAAACATAACAAGACGTATATTGTTTCGGATCGGTGCGGCAGACCGTGGGCGCATGTGGGTTGGGCACACTAAATATATATGGTGCGGTGTGAGGACAGCTCCTCTGACACGCGACCATATGGGGGTGTGGCCGGTAGGATGTATGTGGTTGTTTTGTGTTGGTGCGGCAGATCGTGGGCGCATTTGGGTAGGGCACACGGAATATATCATATATGGTGCGGTGTGAGGACAACTCCTCTGACACGCGACCATAATAAGGGGGTGTGGCCGGTAGGATGTATGTGGTTGTTTCGGGTTGGTGCGGTGGACCGTGGGCGCATGTGGGTTGGGCACACGGAATATATATGGTGCGGTGTGAGGACAGCTCCTCTGACACGCGACCATAAGAAGGTGTGGCCGGTAGGATGTATGTGGTTGTTTCGGGTTGGTGCGGCGGAACGTGGGCGCATGTGGGTAGGGCACACCGAATATGTATGGGCGGTGTGAGGACAGCTCCTCTGACATGCGACCATATGGGGGTGTGGCCTGTAGGATGTATGTGGTTGTTTCGGGTTGGCGCGGCGGAACGTGGGCGCATATGGGTAGGGCACACTGAATATATATGGTGCGGTGTGAGGACAACTCCTCTGACACGCGACCATATGGGGGTGTGGCCGGTAGGATATATGTGGTTGTCGCGGGTTGGTGCGGCGGAACGTGGGCGCATGCGGGTTGGGCACGGTTTTCTTAAAGGTGAGTGATTAATGTATGGTGGAAGGGGGGCGGGGACGTGAGTATGGTATCTTGTGGCGGGTATCTTGTATCCATCACAGCCCTCGATCACCGCCCGTGACAGCTCTGTCATGGGCAATGATTTGATGGGTGCTTGGAGGCCACTCGCCTCACCCTATGCCCCCCAACACGGCCCACAATCACTGCCCGTGACGACTCTGTCGTGGGCATTGATCTGAGGGGTGCTTGGGGGTTACCCGCCTCACCTCTTGCCCCCCCACACGGCCCACAATCACCGCCCGTAACAGCTTAGTCCGGTTTGTCGTGGGCAATGATTTGAGGGGTGCTTGGGGGTCACCCGCCTCACCTTATGCTCCCCCACATGGCCCACAATCACTAGTCGTGACGGCTTTGTCATGGGCAGTGATCTGAGGGGTGCTCGGGGGTCACATGCACACTGAGAAATAAACGCGGTAAACCGGTGGTAAAATGTGGTAAACTGGTGGTAAAATGTGGTAAATTGGTGTTTTACCACCATTATACTAATAGTGGCGATATAAATCCCGTGGGTAATTTCCTATTGGTCAGTAGGCGTTTTTGTTACCGCGATTTTACCACATTTACTTATAACGCGGTAATTATATATTATTATTTACCATTGCTGTATATAATTTACCATGGTACCCCCCTACGACCGGTAAATTGACCCCCAATGGTAAAATTACCACATATGACCGGTAAATTTACCCCCAATGGTAAAATTACCACATATGACCGGTAAATTTACCACGGTATGACCACGGTTGGACACGTGGCAGGCAGGATGCACTGTGATACGGACACGTGTACAAGATTAGTGCACGTGGCAATCAGGCATGGAATGTTACATAACTGTTACCAGATATGCTAGGTAGGTAAGTATGTGGCTTGGCAAGTCCCGGCGCCGTCCTGGGCTTTGCAAGTAAGGTCACACTAGAAGCAATGAGGAGAGAGGAAGGAAGGACGCATGCTGCTGGTTTCTAGCTTGCCGTTGCTAAGGTCTTGAGCATCGTGCAGATTTCATTCCTGGCCAAAGGTAGATGGCGTGGAGGGGGATTTTAAATCCCGGAGGACGGTGGCAGATAGGCGTGACGCCGGCATCAGCAGGGTACGTTTGGCATCCTCGTTCAAGACAAAGACGGCACGGCTGTTCATGCGCGCGTTTTTGATAGTCGGGTATGCCGTCACCATGGCTAGACGGCACACAGCGCAATGTGTGGCCAGGTCCCAGATCAGATAGTAAGCTTCCACGCGGCCGTATTCAAATGCATCGGCTTCAGAGGATGCTAAGGCTACGTTGTAGGAGATTCTGGTTACTGCCCTGGTGTACATCGTGGACGTGAAGTCCTCGTCGCCGTGCCGCATTCGTGGAAAACATAGGACGTCCAAGGCGTCCCGTTCTAGCTCGTATCGCTCACCGTGCATGGCACGCAAGGAAGCCGCCAGGCCCGGAAGCAGCCTTCCTTCCGCATCGGCGTTTAGCGCGGATACAGCCACGCCACCGCGGATGATGTGATGACCGACATCCATGAAGTGACACGCAAGCCCCGGGTCATCGCGGAAACCCGGGCCGTCCTCTTTCACCGAGTGCGCGACATAGTCTGGAAGGAACCGGATCCCGGGGTACAAGTGGGCCATGTCATCTACACGGTCTTTCAGCAAGTAGGCGTTACCGATGCATGAATCGATGGCCTTCCCCCCCACCGGCTCCGGGACCACCCCCTTCGCCTCCCCCAACAGGCGCTCCACCCATAGCTCGATTTTGGAGCTGACAACGCCTACCTTCTCCTCTTGCTTGCACAAGTGTACCACGGCTAGGCGTAGATTCAGCGTCAGCATGTTCATAGGGCACTCGTTCTCAATAATGACAGCGAACTCCCTCATACGCAGCTCCGCTTGTGCGCGAGCCTCTGCGCGGCCTTCGATTGTGCCGGCGCACACCTGCCGGATGAAATATATCACAGCCTCCCTCAGCTTCCACCAAGCCCTGTCCAACTCTCGGTTGAGACTCTCCAGGACGTCCATGAATACCAGCGGGCTGAATATCAAAATGAAGTTGAGCCAGTCCTCCATAGTGTAGTTCCCTGCAAACAAACCAAGCGTTTCGGGCGACATCAGCATGCATGCACTGTTCATTCAATCAATGGTCAACCCATACAACGGGCGGGCCCATGCACACAATGCACGTAGATCTCGCATGCATGGGAAGAACAGCTTTCCTGCAATCATGCCTGCCAGCACACCTACCTGCATATTGCACCACGTCCTGGTACTCACGGTGCATGTCGTGCGGGGCACACAGCCCTTTGCCGTTCTTCTGTAGCTGCTTTAGCTGCGCGGCGTTGAAGTAGCACGTGTCATCGCAGTTGGGCACCTTGTGGCGGAACATCTTCACAGTACTCTTCACGACACCGAAGGTCATACAGTGCATGAAAGGCAGCACGTATGCCGACATGGCGGTGAAATATTCCAGGGCCTCCAGGGGACCCTTGCCGTAGCGCCCGGTCCGCATGGGATCAGCGCCCTCCTGGGTTAGCTTGACTAGTTCCTCGTGATCCTCCTGGGTTAATAGCACCGACGGGTCCCAGGCATAAGCCGTCTCCCCGTCCGGTAAATAGCTTTGTGCGATAGGCTTGGCATAGCCTAGGCAATACATCCCACCAGTTGGTCCGGGGGTGCCCTCCCACAGGCTCAGGTAATCGTTGCGTCTGGCAGCCACCGGAGCGAACCTTCCCAGATCGTTCCGCGCAACGGTGTCACAGTAGCACAGCACCAGAAACACACTGAACTTATCATGCCACTTGCCAAAGTAACCATCGTATACTCGGAACGGCGTGCCTTTGTCGTCAGCGTGCCCGTCGCGTAACTCCTTGAGCTCCTTCACGAGGCGCTCTTGGATCACGTCATTGTTCTTCCAGTGCTGCCTAGGGCCCGGAACCACAATTACGAGCCCGGTAAATTCCATCCTAACCCGATCCTGCGAACACCCGCATGGATGCACCGTCAGTCCTCCCTTCCTCAATCACCGGGAAGCCTTCACAGCCAGACACGCTAGCAGGTGTACAACCTACGGCACGCAAGGCGGGACGCAGTGCACCTTGCATACGCCTACACTGCAGAAGCAGACCAGCAGCAGGGGACCACCTGCATGCGTTACACTGGTTAGCCTTATTCTAGTAACAAGGCACATCGCAACGGTTCGAGTTGCAGATTGTGGCGGCGTGTACCCGAGGGTGCAGGTCCGCGCTCCGCATCGCTCCGAACCTCGTGGACCATCCCCTGCACCGTGCGCGCCACATTCCCACCATTACGCCCGGTGGTGTGTCCCCACCCTCACGTGCAACGCATCGTTTGCACCATAGCGCTGTTCAGGTCAGCCATTTCATTCAACATACATCAAGGGGAGGGGGGGGCTTGGTTGTAGTAGGAGTGCTGGGTGTCGGCTGGACTCACTGTTTGTCGTGCTTCTTCGCCCGTGCGTCATCCTCACCGTATTCCACAGCCATTCCAGCCCGAACCATTCCAGGTTTCATGGGATCCGTGCTTTCTGTTTCCTGCAGCAGCCGGCCCCCAACCGTGCTGTGCTCGTTGATCCGCGCCACGTGCGGGCTGGTCATGACGCATGCGTTTGTAGGCGCTCTCGCCTGCGTATCAGCACGCATCTTTGCAAACTTCGCATTGCGCATCCAGCGTCTGACTAGCCGTTTCACCGGGAAGTAGAAATAGTACTCCTGCGGGCGGTACACCTCTTTCACCCCGCGCCGTACGTGTCACACTGTATCTCTCCTCCTCGCACCACCCGACCGGCACTCCCGCCGCATCCCACGCGATGGGAACCCCGCATTTCTCCTGCGCTGGTTTCTTGGTCTCTGCTGGAAACGTTCTGTGATACTTCGGACACACATGCACTGCGTAGTCCCATACGGTCTCGGCACCAATCAGGCGTAGCATGTGCCAGAGCGACCCCGGTAAATTGGTGTTTGCTCCACCCAGCAGCATCTTCAAGATTTTCATGAACGTGTTGAAGTGCGCGTCTGTCCACTGCTGCCGCCGTTTCATGTCCAGCAAATACCACACAGCTTCCTGCAGCGTCACTCCGTGGGGGCTCGCCAGCCCATGCGTTAGAAGCGGATCCATCTTTTTGGGACTGAGTTCGGCCGACTCTGGCGCGTCCAATGTCTCCACTTTCGCTGGCTCCGGCGCGTCTACCGTCACCGCTTTCCCTGCCTCCGGAGGGTCCACCGTCACCTCTTTCGCCGGCACCGGCGCGTACACCGTCACCTCTGCGTGATGAGCCAGCAGCAAGGCGGCCGCCTCTTCAACCTCGATTTCCATGCCCGCCTTTGCAGCTAGTTCCTGCGAGTGGCCGTCCCCTCCTGGCTTAGTTTCTGTGCATATTCTGCGTGCGCTGCATGCCCCTGCGCATGTTGCATGACGTACATACTACAATACGCACTACATGATGTATCAGAAAGACGCACAGGCGTTTCCACGTCCTGTCCGAGCAGGGCGTACATCGTAAAGAAAGTCCGGGATGGAGAGGAGGTCCGCCTCCGCATCACCACCTTCGTCCGTCTCCTCCACGATGTCTTCTTCCGGGATGTCCGGCAAATCCAACACCTCCTCCCAGTATGCATTTTCGGCTGGGGTGGGGGCATCCGACGACCCCCCTTCCTCGCAAAGACTCAATCCCATATATCCCACGGCCTGTGCGTCCGCCAGGTCGTGGTTCGTATCATTCCCATCTGCGCCGGCTCCTCCCACCAGGGTATACCGCATTCTCTTGTTGGGTATCCTCGCCTGCTGAGAATCATCATCCGCTGTTTCCGCAAACACTGGGGCCGCCTCCATCTGGTGGCCAGCGGAGATGGCAATGACACGGTGCCTTTGATCAAACTGAACTCCCAGAGATTGCATGTGGCCTATGAGCACGTCAATCCTTCCCTTGTGCTCCTTTCCGGCGCGCCCTACCTGATCAGGTATGCCCAGCGTGCACAAGTCGTCGGGGGTGAAGAGGGAGCGAATGCTTGGGCGCTTGATGTCACGGTAAGCGCGTTGCGCCAACTCCAGTAGCCGGGCGTCGGTCACGTGCCGGTTATCCCACGCGGTTGGGAGCTGCGCTGTTTGGCACGTGACGGCTTCCCCCCCGGCTCGCCGTTTCCCCCGCGCGCCGTCCACCGGGCTCGCCCCCCACCTGCTAGCTCTCTGGGGCCCACAGGCGATCCCCGGAAGCTTGTTATCCGCATCCTCTTATCGATCATGCACCCCAGAGTTGTCAATCTTTCAGCAAGCTGACCAAGCTGACGGAGCTTTGCGTCCTTTTGCGTCCTCGTGAGGCGGCCGCCGGCCTTCCTTGGGATCCATCCGATGTCCACACCAAACCGTGACACTTTGGGTGTCATGCTTTGCCCAATATCCAGGCTTTGCAGTTTACGCAGGATGACGGCGTCATCCAGTTCGGCCATCACCGCGCATACCTGCCGCAAATCACCCCTTCCGTGTCACCGACCTGCACGCAGCACATCCGTTGAGGGGGGGCACCGACAGCACCTGCATCATGAAGGCAGACACCTCGTTAGATGCATCGTTGCTGCTCGCGTGAGCGCCCGATCGATACGCGGCGGTCGCTCGGTGCATGGCGTGTGCAGCGTGACGCGTGCTTAGTGACCGCGTGTTTCCGTCGGAGAACACAAACTGATTTATTACAAAGATACAATACAGTTCAAAATTGTCTGTTCTAGCTACATACGCTCTTTCACATCGCAGAGCCTACAATCTGCATTACTCGGAAGCTGGTGTTCGTGGTTGACATCCTAAGCTTTCATGCCAGAGGCTTGCACGCTTGCGCGTTTCCCCTGCGGTACAAGTCGTATGCGCCTGCTTTCAAGCTTCTGGTTCGGGAACACTGGTCAGCCAGCAGCTTGGGGTATCGCCAGCGTTGCAATCCAAGCTACGCGTCACCAGATACACCTGCGTGCACACGGCGCAAGATTCGACATTCATCCTCATGTTGCTCATTGCAGGCATCGGCATGTCACAACCCATGCATGAGAGCTGCCTGTGGGAGGTGTGCCCCACTCACCGGCTGGTCGTGGCTCCGCATTTCCGTCCACTTGTAAACCCGGCGGGACCGTGTCGCGCATGCTGAGCAACTTCGGCAGGTTGGACATGGACATTTCTTCCCCGGTCGATGTCCTCCAAAGCAGTCCCTTCTCGCAGATGTGCACATCCGGGACCCGGCACTCGCGGAATTTCGGGATGATCGCCGAGTTGAATGCGTGCGCGTCGAACTCCGCATGAAAAATGGCGAAGTCGAGGAGCACCGCAGGCAACTTGAACTGCAGGTTGGCGCCATTGTCACTGGCCACCGCCGTGCAGTAGTAGTCGTGCACCTCAGACCACTCCTCCACCGTGATGCGATGGACAGTCTTGCCGATTGCTCCACTCCAGGTCCCGGCGGCATGCTCCACTGAGTACTCCTCGCCGTACGTGGTCGTCTCCCAGAGCTGTGTCTTCATACGACCCGACAGTATTTTGACAGCGGACTGCGTGAGCTTCTCCGCTTTGCCAGCAGCCACCAACCACTCTACACCGCCACTGACGGCGCGATCAAACGCGCCCTTCCGCGAAATCGGCAAGAGCTCGGCCATTGTTGCTCCTGACACAGTAACCTGCCGAGCATCAGCCGGGCAGGCCTGCTTCTTGCGCTTGTTGCTGCCGGCAGCCGGCGGTCCCTCGTTACGGTTGGATTTCCGGGGTTCAGCTGCAGTGATCTTTGGCGCGGCGACTGGCAGGAGAGCTCGCAGCTCCGGGTTGTGCTGCACGCGCCGCTTGAGTTCATTTGTTAGTGGCGTGTTGAGCGCGTCCAAGGACTGCTTGCTAAGCGCTGCGTAACCCGCAAATGTCGCTGGTTGCTGAAGGGTAAACAAGCTCCCTTTCATCGTCAGACTCACTTTTTTGCCTGTTCCCTGCAGCGCGGTGATGTGGTGCTTCAGGCGCTCGTCCGTGACGGTTTGCAGCAAGGCCAACGCTGCCGCCGGTGTTGTGTCACCAACGGGGAACAGGGCGCCCTTAGCATCCATCACACCCTTCATCAAGGCCATATTCCTGGCTATGTTCCTGGCTCGTCGTTTTCCCATGGATGGCGGCGACGTTACAATGGTCCTCGGACTCCTCCTGACCTCCTGAGCCTGCTGGGGAGCCACCACCACCACCTCCTCCTCGGACTGCTCGTCTAGGAAGGACCGGAACGCCGCCCCTGTCATGATTGTAGGTAATGGGCTCATTGGCTGCTCCGGAGTGGGCAATGCCCCCGGGGCCGGTGCTGCGGGCTGATGTATGTTGCAGCGTGTTGCCTGCTCCGGCGCCTGGGCTGGGCGCGACTCCTGGGTGCGGGGCTGGGTGGTATGCGCGCCCTGGTGTCGACGTCCTTGCGCAGGGGCGACCGGAACCATCGTCAAGAACGGGCGCAGGAGGTTCAGCGCCCGGCATACTTCGCCGACCCATATCGCGTGGCTCTCGGGAAGTTGCGAATGTGTCATGTGGTTGGTATCATCCCTGAATATACGTGTTGCGGGGTCGAACGTCACCCACGGGCATTCAGACAAGTACTTCACCCAGACTCCGATGTCCGCAATAAAATTGTCCTGCACGTCCGCCGCTACCTGCGGTGGCTGAATCGTACCCGCAGTGCGAACTCCACCCGGGGGTGCATGCGCCGCCACCCCGCCGCCAGCAGGATCCGCCGCTACCTGCGGTGCCTGAATCGGACCCGCAGTGCGAACTCCACCCGGGGGTGCATGCGCCGCCACCCCGGCGCCAGCAGGATCCGCCGCTACCTGCGGTGCATGCATCGTACCCGCAGTGCGAACTCCACCCGGGGGTGCATGCGCCGCCACCCCGGCGCCAGCAGGATCCGCCGCTACCTGCGGTGCATGCATCGTACCCGCAGTGCGAACTCCACCCGGGGGTGCATGCGCCGCCACCCCGCCGGCAGCAGGATCCGCCGCTACCTGCGGTGGCTGGATCGTACCCGCAGTGCGAACTCCACCCGGGGGTGCATGCACCGCCACCCCGCCGCCAGCAGGATCCGCCGCTACCTGCGGTGCATGCGTCGCCACCCTGCCGCAAGCAGCAGCTGCCACTGTATGCGGCTGCTGATTCGCAACCGCAGGGTGAAATGCACCCGGGGACCCCCTGCTACGGCATCAACAGCCTGCTGCCACGGCCCAGGGAATCTCGCACGGAGGACGTTGGATTCCTCGGGCGTGGTCACCCTGAGTCCCGTACACTGCGGATTGGCGGCGATAAACCTGTCGAAGTGCAGCATGGCCGTGATGTTTGCCGTTACCTTTGGCGCACAAGCGGTGCATAGTTCTGCCTCGCCGAGGACATTCTCCCGGCAGTTATCAGGTGACACACACTGCGTTTGAAACCTCCTGTTGATATTGCGCAACTTCTGCTTTATCCACTCGCTGCATTTGCCCTTGGCCACAGTGTGCTCCTGGCTCAGAGGAGCCAGCAGCTGGAAAGCCACGCACTTGTTAAACACGTTCTCAAGGAGAATGTCGAAGTTCCCCTGAAGCCATCCTTCCCCGCCGGGTGAAGCGTGCATGCCCGACGTAGGGCTTATACCGGCGTGTATCTTCGGCGCCAGGTCGTTGAACTGTTCAAGGAGCCCCACCGGAGCTGGCCGTTTAGCCGACGTCATGGGTATCGCAGGCGGCCAGACGGGGTCGCTTCGTCTTCGTGCCTGTCCCCCCTGCACATGCGCATGACGAACGTTACGCAAGCGTACGTGATACAAGCAAGCATGACCTGTTGGTACCTGCAACTGTCAACTGGGTAGGCGATGAAGCAGGCAGGAAATACACGCACCCTCGCCCATCCCTCCCCACCCACCACTCGCAGCGCCGCTGCTCACCCTGTGGCCGCTGATTCGCAACCGCAGATGAGGCAGCATAGGGCACGGCGCCGGGGAGAGCGCCGCACGCGCCACGCGCCTGATTCGGCGCGGAGCGGAGCAGCCTCCCCGCACCCTTGGTCCAGGAAATACACCACAGGATTCGTACTCCCAGCTTCCACGGACTTCCCGCACAAATGGGTACTGCGTGCGGTCTCCTGAGCAACCTGTACTATAGCGTGCGGCCTACCCCTTAGGGTGCATTCTTAACGCAGTGTATCTATGGGGCGGTTTGCAATCTGCATTAAAATAAGTTCGAATGTTACTGCTAGGGGGCTGCGCCACGCCCTTTCCCCTGATGCGCCTACTAACACCCTATTCATCATCCCGCAGGATGCGCATGTAATGCCCCGCGCAATAGGGATGCTGCAACAGCTTCCACAGCCGTAGAGGTTCGTGGCTAGTCAACACCACACTCTCGTGGGGGCAGATGAACTCCATGGCGAAGGGCGCGTTGTTGGGGAATTCCTCTGGAGTTGGAGCCGAGCCAACCCAGCCAGGCCCGTCCACCAGCGGCCAGCTGGTGTACAGCTGTATGACGCGGGCCGTCATGTTGGCGATGATGTGCCAGAACTCGGGTTCGTCATACTGTTGTTTCTGCGCTAGGATTTTGGTCAGGGAGACTTGTTTGCCATGTCCATTTGCAGTTGGCTGGGCCCGCTTTTCCGCCATGACAAAGTGGTAATACTCCGGATGCATCTCGTAGAACGCTTGTATGGCTAGCCGACAGTTTTGGACACGCACTTGACCACCCCAAGTCAACGGCTTAGCACCCTCCTCTTGTGGCAGGTGCCAGCCAACGCAGTGGAGCCAACAGTTGCCGTCGCCTGCCACGTCTTCGACTCGTAGCCCCGCAGTCCGCAGGTACGCCTGGACGTGCGCCATAGAGCGCCGCACGCGCCACGCGCCTGATTCGGCGCGGAGCGGAGCAGCCTCCCCGCACCCTTGGTCCCTGGGTCCTATGGTCCTTGCGTGCACACTATGCACCTATCTACCGTACGCGCACCCTCGCGCATCCCTCCCCACCCACGACTCGCAGCGCCGCTGCTCCCCCTTTGGCCGCTGATTCGCAACCGCAGATGAAGCAGCATAAGGCACGGCGCCGGGGAGAGCGCCACACGCGCCACGCGCCTGATTCGGCGCGGAGCGGAGCAGCCTCCCCGCACCCTTTGTCCCTGGGTCCTATGGTCCTTGCGTGCACGCTATGCACCTATCTACCGTACGCGCACCATCGCGCATCCCTCCCCACCCACGACTCGCAGCGCCGCTGCTCACCCTTTGGCCGCTGATTCGCAACCGCAGATGAAGCAGCATAAGGCACAGCGCCAGGGAGAGCGCCGCACGCGCCACGCGCCTGATTCGGCGCGGAGCGGAGCAGCCTCCCCGCACCCTTTGTCCCTGGGTCCTATGGTCCTTGCGTGCAGACTATGCCCCTATCTACCGTACGCGCACCCTCGCGCATCCCTCGACACCCACGACCTGCAGCGCCGCTGCTCACCCTTTGGCCGCTGATTCGCAACCGCAGATGAAGCAGCATAAGGCACAGCGCCGGGGAGAGCGCCGCACGCGCCACGCGCCTGATTCGGCGCGGAGCGGAGCAGCCTCCCCGCACCCTTGGTCCCTGGGTCCTATGGTCCTTGCGTGCACACTATGCACCTATCTATCGTACGCGCACCCTCACGCATCCCTCCCCACCCACGACTCGCAGCGCCGCTGCTCACCCTTTGGCCGCTGATTCGCAACCGCAGATGAAGCAGCATTAGGCACAGCGCCGGGGAGAGCGCCGAACGCGCCACGCGCCTGATTCGGCGCGGAGCGGAGCAGCCTCCCCGCACCCTTTGTCCATGGGTCCTATGTTTCTTGCGTGCACCCTATGCACCTTTCTACAAAGAAATAAACAAATATATATGCGGGGAAAAAAAAATAATCCCACCCATGACTCGCTGTTCACCCCTTGGCCGCTGATTCGCAACCGCAGATGAACAGTCGCCCGACAGGTTGCTGACCAGGCACCCGCGGAGTGGCGGCTGCGTTCACTAGATGAAGGGCGGGCGGGTGGGATCCCGTACGGTGAGGGAGGGGAAGGAAAAGTTCACGGTCTTACCGGGTTTTCCTCGACCACTCCTCCAGCGACCGGGGGGAGGCCGCCTCTCTGCACGGTTGCAGCTTCGGAGGCCTGCGCACCAGTTCACGAAAGCATGTTTCAATCCACTGCGGAAACCATGGGATATTCCCACAGCAGTGGCATCCCACAGCGTGCATGCCGGAAAACAGGGGAGTCCGCATACCTGAATGAATACGCACAGCCGGTGACTTTTCCTAAGCACGTGATTCCGCACCAGGGCGCAGTCACCGGCTGTGTATCCACATATTCGCTGACCACCTATTTACGCAGAAACTTTCAGGAGCCGTCCGCTCTTTCAGTCGAACAGCGGTTAACTAATTAAGCCACGAACCTATCCAACATGCACATCCATGAGAGACAAGCATGGGGCACGTAACCTTTGGAGCGAGTGCGGCCTGGCCTGCATACCATGTGGATACGCACAGCCGGTGACTTTTCCTAAGCACGTGATTCCGCACCAGGGCGCAGTCACCGGCTGTGTGCATCCACATATTCGCTGACCACCTATTTACGCAGAAACTTTCAGGAGCCGTCCGCTCTTTCAGTCGAACAGCGGTTAACTAATTAAGCCACGAACCTATCCAACATGCACATCCATGAGAGACAAGCATGGGGCACGTAACCTTTGGAGCGAGTGCGGCCTGGCCTGCCTCGCTGCCAACCGTGGCCGTCCTTGCCCGTTTAGGTGCACCTTGTTCAGCAGCGCCCGTTGATCCTGTCCGGGTACTCTCCATTCTTAAGTATCAGTACTCGCTTTTAAAAGTAAACTAACTGTTCTGCATGCATTGCAACAGAACAACTTTCTGTAACCCGCGTGATTCAATAAAAAAGTATAACTACTTACCAGCCATTTTCTTTCTCTTGCTTGGGGTACTTAAATTAAAAAAACAAAAAACCAAACTGTTACAGTTTAACTGTTTTTTGAAAACTTCAACTTCAAGAACCTAACTTGGTTTCTTGGCTACGCTACCTCTATCTCTTACCAGCTATGGTGCGCGTGGCCACTAAAATCGGCTACCTTTCGGCTCCCTACTGGTTTAGCCGAGACAGGTATGATACGATCTGTATGTGACGCATCCCACCTATCTACTGAACGATGGTGTATACCCCTGCCTGCGTTCATATATACCTCAACCTGGCCGCCATTCGCCAGTCGCTCCACTCCTGTCAATTCTACCTTGGCCACCGCCCAGAGAATTGCACATCTACCATTCAGGATCCTCGTTTACCACGGTTTACCAGCTCCGTCTCTATATTTATACTACATTGCGAAGTTGTATATCCATTTACCATTAGGCCATGACCATTTACCATTCCAGATCATCGTTTACCACGCTCCGTTCTGAAATTACCAGGCTTTTACCATGCTTCAACCTATGTTACCGCAAATTACCAATGATTTACCGTCAGTTATTTTTTTTTGTAAATATTTTAACGTTTACCACCTGATTACCACCCCACATAGGGGCTTACCGCCGTTTACCACCGGTTTACCACATTTTAACACCAGTTTACCACATTCTACCACGATTCCTTCTCAGTGTGATGCCTCACCTTATGCCCCTCCCACAGGGCCCACAATAACTGCCCGTGACACATGTGTCATGGGCAGTGATCTGAGGGGTGCTCGGGGGTCACATGCCTCACCTTATGCCCCTCCCACACGGCCCACAATCACTGCCCGTGACACATGTGTCGTGGGCAGTGATCTGAGGGGTGCTTGGAGGTCACACGTCTCACCTTATGCCCCCCGACACGGCCCACAATCACTGACCGTGACGGCCGTGCCGTGGGCAGTGATCTGAGGGGTGCTTGGGGGTCACACGCCTCACCGTATGCCCCCCAACACGGCCCACCGTCACTGCCGGTGACAATTGTGTCATGGGCAGTGATTTGAGGAGTGCTTGGGGGTCACACGCCTCACCTAATGCTCCCCCACACGGCCCACAATCACCGCCTGTGATAACTATGTTATGGGCAGTGATCTGAGGGGTGCTTGGGGGTCACACGCCTCACCGTATGCCCCCCCACACGGCCCACAATCACCGCCTGTGATAACTATGTTATGGGCAGTGATCTGAGGGGTGCTTGGGGGTCACACGCCTCACCGTATGCCCCCCCACACGGCCCACAATCACCGCCTGTGATAACTATGTTATGGGCAGTGATCTGAGGGGTGCTTTGGGGTCACCCGCCTCACCTTATGCCCCCCGACACGGCCCGCAGTCACTGCCCGTGACAGTTATGTCATGGGTAGTGATCTGAGGGGTGCTTGGGGGCCATACGCCTCACCGTATGCCCCCCAACACGGCCCGCAGTCATTGCCCGTGACAGGTGTGTCGTGGGCAGTGATTTGAGGGGTGCATGGGGGTCACACGTCTCACCGTATGCCCCCCGACACGGCCCACAGTCACTGCCCGGGACGGTTGTGCCATGGGCAGTGATTTGAGGAGTGCTTGGGGGTCGCATGCCTCACCTTATGCTCCCCCACACGGCCCACAATCACTGCCTGTGACACCTGTGTCATGGGCAGTGATCTGAGGGGTGCTTGGGGGTCACATGTCTCACCGTATGCCCCCCAACACGGCCCACAATCACTGACCGTGACAGCTTTGTCATGGGCAGTGATCTGAGGGGTGCTTGGGGGTCACCCGCCTCACCGTATGCCCCCCAACACGGTCCACATTCACTGCTTGTGACAAGTGTGTCATCATGGGCAGTGATTTGAGG
>LGRX02009486.1:0-31308 GCA_001247695.2 Cymbomonas tetramitiformis | reverse complement strand
TCTCCGTAACTCTAGCTCACTTCAATTCATACTCGTGAAAAGTAATTTTTTACGTGCTACCAACCACAAATCGTGGCACAGACTATCATACTAGCTAACTATGATCCTCCTGTGTGCCTGCCACCTCAGTCGCGCTGTCGATCGTTCGTGCTTCCACAAATCCCGGCTCGTCCTCCTTGAATACTGCCAGCTTCATAGCATTCTCAGTTGAGCCTCAAGAAATTCCAGGAAAACGTAGCATACTTACTTCATTTGGCGGACTCCAATTCCTTCGTCACCTCACCGTAGCGCATCGCGTTGACGCCAGCCGTCACGTCAAGGGAAGCCGAGAATTGCCGGCGGTGAAGCGGAAAAATAAAAGACCAACAAAATCACAAGTAGGTAAAAACGCCACAAATTAATTACCTGCAGTGGAACAACAACACTTCAGTAATTTCAGGAGTACACCGTGCTTCACCACCGGCATGCTCCCGAGACTGCCGAAGTGGACAGCGTTCGTGCTCTTGACGTCCTCGACGCACCAGTCCATACCACCAGATCCAGTCGTACACCCCAGGTCTCCCAAGCACCAGCGCCATCGTCGTCCCACCAGCTGCAGTAAAAAATGCGTCGCGTTCGCTACGTTGTCTAGAGAGTCGAAAGAACGAACGCGCGACACCGCGCACCAAAATGGCAACCCTAACTATCCCCGGCGGTGAAAACACAGTTGTTACTGGAGTCTCTCATACAAAAGTGTGCTCACAGTAAACACCTCACAAAATTAAACACCAAAAATCGAGAAGTGATGAATGAATGGTCAACAATTGTGTTACGGGTGATAAGGTCTTGAGGTGTTATCTACAATGCGTGGTGGTAAGTCAGAGTGAATTAAATGAGGTGTTATCCATGAGTTTGAGTCACACCACCAAATGTGATAGCAGTAACTATACTTACCAGGAAAGCATGTTGCGTGAAAGAAATGTGTGAAAATGTGTGTATAGTACTTGAGGGCTTGAAGTGAGAAAGCTGAATGGATATCACTGCAACTTGGTTTAAGCACGTTGACGGACTGCGCGCTGGCAGTTTGAAATGCTCCATCAGCGCTGCCAACGATCAATCATGTCCATGTTAGCAGTAGATGCCATACAGTGTGACACTATGAACAGGTCCCTCCCAATGGTGGCCGAGAGTTGGATCTCAGGATCGGAAAATAGCATATCGAAACGATCTGCCCTACAACCTCCCCCCGTCCTCCTCCTATTGCAACTATTGTTGTACTGTGGGGGCGGGGGAAACGCTCCAGGCAACAATAGCACACAGCTATGTTTTTCATACCATGCAATGCGTGGCAAATCATGTTGTGAGAAAATGCATACATGCTAAAGGTGTACTATTGAACATCCTTATTCTTTCGATCAGAGAACAACAAACAAGCTTTGCTTCAAATGTTTATTTTTGTAGCTTTTGCAAACATCACTGATTATGTATGCACCTAAAAGATTTGCTATTATATCACTCCAAAAAGACCATCACATCACATACAAATGTATTGACATGACGCCATATACCAGAGGCATCCAGAATCACCCAGCCGAGACAAACACGACACTTATCCCGACGCGACGAGGCCTAAAAGACTTGCTATGCCATTATCAAATGCGGCTGTTCTTTCTTGGCTGACTCATGGTCTCTGTGGTAGCACTTCACTTGTGTCGCATGATCTTTTATTTTTGTCGCACCATGCGACATATCAATTATATTCTGGGGCGACAAAACTGAGTACGGGACTCATTATTGTCGCAGTGCGACAAACAGTGAGTGCGGGGCTGATTATTGTCGCAGCGACACAAAGAAGACTATATTTTTGAACTGAATCTACAAAACTTATACAAAAGATTATGGAGTATACCATATCACAGTTTACGGAAGAAAAGAAACAATTTGACAAGCTAGCATATGCAAATTAACTAACAATTGGCAGGGAAATGTGCTCACGTTAGCACAGCATGCACTATTTTCTACTCTACTTTAATTACATAACTATGCTTACACATCTTAACAATAAATGTGCAGTGCATACTGTTATTAAGTCAGGTACAAACAAAACAAATCCTATAAAAGATTGACTTCTAAGTTCTAAAATCTAAAGGCTAAGCAGGTTGCTGGATACAGCAACATGCAATTCGCCAGCGATAAAGGTGAACCTGAATTACCTGCACACAGCGAATGCGAAAACGTCAGAACGAAGTGAAAAAATATTGCAATCATCACAAAAACACGCAGGCAAATACGCATCGGAAGCCAATAAGCAAAATAATTCAACACTCTTCACAATTTCCACACCGTAACATGCGTCTCGCCAACGAGCATGAGATATTTGAAATACCTGCACACGGTAATCGCAAACAGGTCAGAAATAAAATGAATAACAAAACCAAACGTACACGCAACGACCAACAGCACACATGCGAAACAGGCGTTCAGGAATGCGAAACAGGCGTTCAGGAATGCGAAACAAACGTGCAGGAGTGCGGCGAAACAGGAAAACGTGAAAAGTATCCTGCAAAATTACGGAGGGAAAAGTCAGTGAGAGAGGTGGGGCTCGAACCCACGCTGCACAACCTGTGCAGACATCGCCCTCGAAAAATAGACTCACCACAGGAGAAACAGAACGAATACAAAACAGAAGCTCGAAAACCAAAAGTAAATTCCTGCAAAATATCAGTCAGTGAATGCTTGCGACAACATCAAAACGACGGGCAGCGGCACAGCCCGTCAGCCGGCCTACAAGAATGCCGCCAGCAATACCCGAATGTTGCTGGGGGCGTCACACATATAGCAAAAACGAACGCGACCTGTAGAACAATGAAACACAACTCTGCAAGGATGTTAGGATATACCGGAAATTAGTTAGTATGAAGGGAAAAAATACATGCAGCAGTACAAAGCAGGGCACAGCAAAAAACATTGTGAGGTGCGCCGCTAAACGAAAGGGTCAAGAATGAATGTGAGAGTCAACATCGAGATATCTCATATGTGAAATCAGCCAGCCGCGGCCCGCGTGGGTCTCACCGGTGAACCGATTTCGCCATGACATGACATGCGTTGCCATGTCATGTAGTCACACAGTCGAGTGGGATTCCATTGTTCCCCTTCTGTCCCATTTTACACCTGTTCTCGACAGGTGTAAAATGGGACAGTAGCAGTAGGGGACGGTACAGTATGGTTTCGGGTACTGTATGGCATTCAACTGTGACACTGTAATCTTCGTCGCAAATCCATGCCATGTCAGCATGTCTGCCAGGTGAATTTTTTTTGTCGTGTCGCAAACCCATGCCATGTCAGCATGTTGCGAAAGTCTGGAACCAGTCGCATCGCATTTGTCGCGAGGGAGCCACACTTAAGGGCTTTTTGTGGTGCAGTTTTTTAATTTACCAATATATAAATCGAAACTGATCGCGTCGCTGATTGGCTTATCCATCGTCTGCAAAACCATCTCGTTTTTGTCGTGTGATCCCTTTCCCTTGTCGTCCCATATTCATGGTGCCTATCTCAGGCGCTCGCACTTCTTATTGGCGGTTATGGGCGATCAGTCCAAAACATCTCATGTAAGCCACCCTGAAATCTGTAGCACGTGCGCCTTCTATAATTATACAAAAAACCCGTGCTCCTTGTACGTGCACAGTCAGCTTATGGTATTTCGCGTGTGACCCATATTCATGGAGTTTATCTAATCTCATGGCTTCTCTGATTGGCGATCGGTCGGAAATATCTTTTATACGCCATCTGAAATCTGTCGCGCTGATAACTTCTGGATGAATATCCATAATTCGATACTACGCCCAGGAATATTCTATGCGTCTCTGATTGGCGGCAATGCTCCACCGATTTGTATAACTCTCCTGCTTGCCATCTTAAGGTGACCGGTGTGGACTGCAATATAATTATATATGGGCGGTTACTCCCGATCTGACAGTGAAATCACACTGTTTCCGTAAAAAAGGGCCCCAAAGGTGGACAGTTCTGGTAGTATCGTGTGCGTCGATGTCACTTTTTCCAGGAAAACCTGTTTCGCTCCTATAAGGGAAACGCAGGACCTTGCAGCTTTTTTTTGAAAAAGCTGCGAACCGTCGGTGTATAATGTTGAGTATAATCGGATCTGTTTGCGACACGACAAAAAAAATACACCTCGCGACACAAAAAAGGCGCTTCCGGTCTCTGTGCAAACGGATATTGATACTGCAGGAACACTGCAAACATTTGATTGCCGTTATCATACAATGCAGCTCCAAGACAGATGGCATTGGGTTATCAAAAACAAGCAGTGATGATGTGTCGAACCGTGAATCTGTTGTTGACGAAGTCATAATACAACTTTCTTTACGCGGCCTGGACATATGGGTCATGCATCTGATTGGCACAGTGGGACAGAGTCGCGTCTTACCTGACATCAGCGAGTTTGTGGATGGCATTGGCTTCAGCAAATGTGGCATCCTCTGCAAAGGCAGACTGCCTCCACGGCTTCAGATCGAAATTATGGAACGTATCTACAATAAATTGATCCCACTTTTGGATGTGAGACGAGCCCATCAAGACCTCCAGGCACTAACAGCAATGTTTTGCGAAACCGAAGTTGCTTTCAAGGGGTCCACTGAAGAGATAATGATGAACACGCAGACCTCCTTTGATGTACAGGTACCCGTTATATGTGCTAGCGCATCATCCCTCCTACTCCTCGTTGTCATCTCAAAAATCAATTTGTCATGAATGAGGTGTGCAATAACTTATTGCAGTCAGTGACGCACGAGCAAAGAGCAACCATTTCAGTGTGATGTTGTAGGTAATGTGTTCTGTGGCTGATACTGTAGTCCAAATAATACACTCAGGGAAGGATATTTAGACGCGAGTCAAACTTTAAAAGCATTGACACTCAAGCCCTCAGTTATTATTATATCACTCTAAAAACACCACCACATTATGTGTACAAGAACATCCCCACATGTGTTGATGCTGCCGCTTCTGCAAAGCACTGACTTCAGGAGTGCATGTTCATCTATATATAATATAGTGTCCACTATATTATATACTTTGTATACACTCTGCCACACCGTGTGTATAAGGGATCGTGATGTGTAAAACAGAGGCACTCACTCAAACAGCAGGCCCTGGAAAACTTCAGCAGGACGGTATCCCCACAATGGAGGGAAGAAAACTATATGTATTCCAATCAGATGTAGGATATATCATACTCCTAACAATCTCAAGAGGCGCAACAACTAAGCACACCTCAATCTCTGCGTGCAGCACTCAATCATTGTTGTAGAAGATGAAGTAGTTGATAAAATCAATTATGTTCAAATTGGAGTGCAACAGAATTTTTGTGGTTTCAGGCTTTCAGAATCCGTGACTCCTGCTGCAGTAGAGCCGAATGACACATGTAGCTCCGTGACACAAACAGGATGTACAAGTAGCCACCAAGCGACACGCCTGTTCAGCTCTGTTCCTTTTGCTCTTGCAAACAGGAACTTCACGGGTACCTACGGTACTCTGTGAGGCACACTGCAAATCCGATTTTGTAATTTTCTTCACCTGTTTCACCGGTAAAACAGTAGAGTAGGTAGTGACTAGACCACTTGGTTGTACGACGGTGATCGAACGACGACAGGAGATCTGACAGAGAAGTCGCGGGGACGGCGTTACGACTTCAAGCGACGGCTTCACAGCGACTACGACAGTACGATTGACTTCACTGTTACTCCTCTGAGGGAGAGAGAATGGCTGGTTCTTCGAAGGGCAAGTCTGCAGAGGAATTCCCACCCCTCCCGGGGAAGCCGGACATCGGGCAGGCTTCCCCTTCCCCGGCAGCACCGTCCACTCAGGACGTGCTGTTACAACAAATTCTGACAATGCAAAAGCAGCAAGGGGAGCTGCGTGAGATGCAGAGGCAGCAGGCAGAAGATCATCGACTGCTGCGTGCCGAGCTTCAACGTCAAGCACAAATCAACGTTGAGCTGGAGGCGAAGGTGGCGGCGAAGCCTGGGACTTCTGACCCGGAATCCGCAGCCAAGTCCGCCGAGCAACTTCTGGAGAGAAGGAAGAAGCTGGACTACGTGCCAGCAGCCTCCGTCAACCCGTTCCCAACGCGACCGACGACACTGGCAACGCGGATGCCGCAGTTGTACGACCTGCACGGCAACAAGACGTACGACGCGCTCTCCAAGAAGTCCAACTCTTCCATGAAGTACGAGTGCATGGTGCTGGCTCCAGCGCTGTCCTACTTGCACGACGTGGTGATCGCGTGCAACCAGACGTTGGACGAGAATGAAGACTCAGGATTGTCACTGAGAGACTGGCAGAAACACTTCCACGAGGTTACCAACTCGGTCCACGGCGTGTACGCTTTACTTTGCAACCGTTGGACGATGCTGGAACTGCGCGGGCAGCTGGAGCAGGAGCCTGGTTCTTCGCAGCGTGGAGGACAAGACGCTCTACGCGCAAAGCTGCAGTTCGTGGAGGACAGGGTCTACCAGGCAGCGGACGGCGTGGTGGCGGACGAGGTGTTGCAGCAATGGCTGAACGACTTCGACAAGAACCGCGGCAGAGCGATGCTGAACCTTGCGTCCAAGAACGCGGCGAGCGCGGAAACGCGGGTTGTGAAAGATCCACGGGACCGTGACCGCTGGAAGGAGCGTAAGAACAAGGAGAAGGACGGTACGAGGCAGCCTACCGACAAAGGCGGCAACAAAGGCCGGGGCGGAAAGCCCGCGGCCGATGCGTGATGTGCGTGCCGCCACCCCCTCCAGCGCAACAGCCCTCTCCGGGCGCTGGACGGGGGAAACTCACCTTGCAGCAGCGGGTGAGACAGCGGAGGGGAGCATGGCGCGCGGCGGGCGCCAGTTCCGAGGTGATGCAATTGATTACTCACGGGGTGAAGTTGAGGTGGAAGCGCGGGCCTCCGCCTCCGTTCGACCACGGGGTGTCACTGAGGGATGCGACGCGGCAGCAACAGGTGTGGCTGGACGCGGAGAAGGAGAGGCTGCTGGAGAACGGGGCCTGGACGAGAGCGACGAGAAGATCTCACGTTTCTCGCGCTTTTTTAGTGCCAAAACCGGGTACGAACAAGTGGAGACTGGTGGTGGACTTCCGATGGCTGAACCAGTGGTGTGTAAAAAATCGTGTGAAGATGGAGACGCTGCTGAAGAAACTAAGAAGACTGGCGAAACCGGGCGACTGGTGCTTCAGCTTCGACCTCCAGGACGGTTTTCACGCGCTGGGGATCCACCCGGACTTCCAGAAGTTCATGCAGTACGACCTGCAAGGGGACCTGCTTCAATGTTCAGCGATGCCGTTCGGATGGAGCGACTCTCCGAGAGTTTTCTGCAAGTTCGTACGCGTGATGGTGGAGGCTCTGCGTTCGCCTCAGGCGGCGGAGGATCGCAGAGAAATCAAGAGACTGCGGGACGGTTCCGCAGTACGGCAGCGATGGTCAGTCCGTCGCAGGACCGGTGGTGCTGGCGGGGACGCGAACCGTCACAGCGGAATGCGAGTACTACCGTACATGGACGATTTTCTGGTGCTGGTCGACTCTCAGCGAGAAGGATTTCTGCGTCGAGAAAAAGTTCAACTGGTGCTTCATCGACTTGGCCTACGGCGGAACGAGAAGAAGGGCCACTGGGAGCCGACGCAGGTGGTGGAGCACCTCGGGCTGGAGGTGGACCTGAAGCTGGGACAATTCCGTGTGACAGAACGACGGGTGCACAAAATCCACGTCAAGGCGAAGGAGATCCTGTGCGACGCAGCGAGAAATCGGAGGTGGATTCCTGCCAGGAGACTGGCGTCCTTCACGGGACTCTGCCAATCCGTGTACTTGGCAGTACCAGCGGCGCGGCTCTACCTACGGGAGCTCTACTTCGTGCTGGCGGAGAAACGCAGCTGGGGAGCGAAGGTAAAAATCTCACGTTCAGCTCGGGGGGACTTAGAATGGTGGTCCAGGCTGCCTGTGATGAGCAGGTGGAACGGACGCAAAATCTGGAGATCCCCGACGAGAGCGAAGGTGCACACGGACTCTTCGATGACGGCGTGGGGAGGAGTGCTGAACCTGAAGTTCCCCGCGCGAGGTTTCTGGCCAGACGAGATGCGCTGCTGGCACATTACGCACCTAGAGCTGGAGGCCGTGTACAAGACCGTACAGGCGCGTTTCTGCAGGAGCTGGAGGGCAAGGTCGTACGGCTCTACTGCGACAACCAGGCGGTGGTGGCGATGCTGTCACACTTCACCTCCAGGAACCCGGACCTGATGAGGAGGATGAGGAGACTCTGGCTGCTACTGGATCTGCACGACATCGAGTTGCAGGCCCAGTACATCCGCAGCGAGGCCAACGTGTGGGCCGACAACCTTTCGCATTGCGAGGATTTGGACGACTGGAGGCTGAATCGGGACTGGTTCGTGTGGGCCAACAAGCAGTGGGGGCCCTACACAGTCGACCGGTTCGCTTCCGAGATCTCCGCGCAGCTTCCTCGGTACTACGCTGCGTGGAAGGACCCGAAGTGCGAAGGTGTGGACTCTCTGACGTATGACTGGCGGGGGGAGAACAATTGGGTGAACCCCCCGTGGGCGCTGCTGGACGAGGTGGCGCACAAGCTGCGGGAGGAGGGGGCCGCTGCTACGGTGGTGGCTCCGTACTGGCCGGGACAGTCCTGGTTCAGAGAGCTGGAAGCCCCGGCCACCGAGGTGGTGATCATGCCACGGCGCAGGGACCTGTTCACTCCGAGCAGGCTGGGAGGGTCCGAGCTGCTCGGGCCCTCGAAATGGGACGCTGTGATGTTCTTCATCGAGGCGCGCCCGTGAGTTACTACGCTGCTGAAGTACGAAGAAGCTCGGCTACGAGTACGACAGCAAGCAAGGTGACCGTGGGTACAAGAATCGAGGTGTTCTGGGAGGACGATGACCGCTTCTACCCGGGTGTGGTGAAGGAGTTCAACGAGGACGGAAAGGCGCACGTGCTGTACGACGATGGCGACGAGGAGACGCTGGACTTGTCCGAAGAGAACTTCAAAATCATCAACAGCACGGACGAGACAACGGACGCGGACGGCAAGAACATCGAGCGGAGCAGCGGAGGCAACTACGAAGAGTACAAGCGCGGTGGTGCTGTACAAAATTTCCTCACGCGCTCAATTTGTGAGCGGTGGAGGGGTGAGTTGGGACCTTCCCGGCTCACCGAACTGGCGGTGTCGATGCAGGAAAAGGCACTGCTGGACACGACGAAGGACAACTACGGACCGAAGGCGCGGCGATTCATTTTATTTTGTGAGCTGCACCAACGGCCGTGGCTGCCAGCGTCGGAGGCGACTGTGTTGCTGTACATCGCCTCTCTGTTGGAGGACGGGAACATCCAGTCGGCATCATTACAGCCGTACCTGTCCGCCATCAACAACTACCACGAGGACCTTGGTTTCCCTGGACCAGCGAAGGGGCGCTCTGTGACCCGAGCTGTGAAGGGGATGGCGACCATCCAGGCGGAGCTGGCGGTGCAGGAGGAGAACATCGAGACCCAGCGGACGTGGCTGCCAGCAGCACACGTACGACGGGTGCACGAGGCAGCGCTGAAGTTAAATCCGAGATCGCCTGAGGAGCTGCAGCTACTGCGAGCCTTTACCTACGTGGTGGTGGCCTTCGTGACCTTCGGCAGACCGGACACGGGGACCTCGTTGTCACGGCAGCACGTCCATTGTGGCGACGATGAGTTCTCAGTGGTGCTACTGAAAGAGAAAGGACGGCGACACCTTCGAGTGAAGCGACGCCTTACGATCCCCTGGAAGGGGGTGGCTCTGTTGAAGGAGCTGATCGAGCACTGGGAGTTCTACCGTGACACAGCTTGGAGCATTTCTGCGAAGACTCAACCTGACAGCTACTGGCTGCTACCCGAGGACCCGAAGAACTTCAAGGCTTCCGTGGCTAATGACTGGATTGGTCTAGCTCTCAGCGAGCTGGACTGCAGACCTCCTGAAGGAGGTCACTTTTCTGCACACAGCACCCGGAAGGGCGCCACGACGTGTGCTCGAGCTGTGGGTGTTACAATGGAGAAAGTGTGCTTCCTGGGAGGCTGGTCACAGTTCTCTTCGGCAGTGCAACACTACATCGACCCGACAGCTCTGAGGGACGCAGACATGGACTACTACTTCGCTTGGTTAACATGGTCACAATGACAGAGATCAGATTTCTTTTGTGTGCCTCACAGTTTCATCTTTGGTTTCATGGCAAATGAGGATTCGAGCAAAAGAGAAATGTTCAAATTGGAGTGCAACATAATTTTTGTGGTTTCAGACTTTCAGAATCCGTGACTCCTGCTGCAGTAGAGCCGAATGACACATGTAGCTCCGTGACACAAACAGGATGTACAAGTAGCCACGAAGCGACACGCCTGCTCAGCTCTGTTCCTTTTGCTCTTCCCACCGCTCCCGACCCAGAGGACTCTTTCCTTTTGGTGACGTGCACAGACAGTCTGGACATCTCATCAAAAGCATGAATTTAGAAAGCATGTAAAAGCACAAAATGCATTTTAAACACTTTACAAAATCATTTTAATGAAATGTATTGCAGTGCCTGCCTTTGGCAAATGAGGATTCGAGCAAAAGAGAAATATATAGGAGAAAGTGTAGTAGTATGTGGACGGTTTGGAGAATTGTAATGTCATGAGGTGGGGAGCCCTCAGAGCTCAAACCTGATAGCTTAGGAGGGGAGGTTTATCCCCCCCCCACCCTTACCCCACCTCTCCCACCCTCCCCCCCGAGCCGAAATGGTTTAGGGGCTTTAGGCTTGGGGCTTCTCAGGGTGCTAGGATTTAGCCACTAGAACTCGATCACATGACTTTGATGTATCGCATCTATGCACGTCAGTATGGTGAAATGTTCGCTACGTTGCCCAAATAGCCCTCAAATTGTCTCAAATCGCTCTAACTCCGGGAGCTACGCCCACTTGGCACCATTTCGCACCAAATGGAGTAGTGTAGCGACCTGTAGGCGCATGTTCGCACCATACAAACAACCAATGAACCAAATGACGTTGACCCAATTTTTCTCGAAGGACTTGATGGTGTAGGGCTTCAGGGTTTCAGGGTTTTATGGTGTCGCTGGTTAATTAGGGTTTAGTCACGGCGATACCACCTTGGTGCGTCGTAATAGGGCAAAAGAATATAGGTGCAACACCAAAAAATGGGTCAAAAAATGGACCCATTGACCTGATGTTCAAGTGTGTCTTACATTGCGCTGACCGGGGCCAACACGCGCTGCGGGCGGGGGCCAACACGCGTGGCGGGTGCCCACCGGCAAAATTAGGTGCACGAAGATTCAAGAGCGTTCCGTGGGCCCTCTACTATTTTACGAGTGATCACATCATGGGCCGCAGGCAAAAAGTTTTGAATATTGCCGGGGGCAACACCCAAACCCCCCAGGCCGAAAAAATGGCAGCTAGGGGGGGAGGTTACCCCCAAGGCGTTCAAACGTGCAGCTAGGGGGAGGGGCGGAGCCCCCCCGGACGTTCAAACGTGAAGCTAGGGGGGGAGCTGAGACGTTAAAAGTTGTTGCTAGGGGGCAAATCCATGTCCCCCAAAGCAAAGTGCAAGTGCCCTACGCTTACGGAATGGTTTAGAAACAATAACTTTCACCACGCCCTCATAAGTTTAAGTATCAATCAGCCGACAATCATCATTGCTAATGAATTTGAGATATGTTATTCCGTC
This sequence comes from Cymbomonas tetramitiformis, assembly GCA_001247695.2. Lineage (NCBI taxonomy): Eukaryota > Viridiplantae > Chlorophyta > Pyramimonadophyceae > Pyramimonadales > Pyramimonadaceae > Cymbomonas > Cymbomonas tetramitiformis. The sequence continues at coordinate 19,589 of LGRX02009486.1, read as the reverse complement.
ATAAAGTCATCAGTCATAAAGTCAAAGTCACCAAATGTTCACTATATTATATATAATATTATTCATATTGTTATCTATATTAGTGTTCGTTAATTAATGTTCACTACATTAATATCTAATTAATGTTCACTACATTAATATCTAATTAATGTTCACTATATTATTATATATATTATTATTCATATTGTTATCTATATTAGTGTTGCGTAAAAGGGCATTACGCAAATTTAGAATTGTTAAGGCAAGGGTTAAGTCTTTTAACCCCTAAGCTGCGAAGGGAATTTTTGGTCTTTGAAAATTGCACGTTTCTCGCGATAACTACGCGAATTCTTGCCTGAATGCATTTTTGAAAATAGTGTCGGAAAGGTACGTTTAAGGCGGGTTGCATGATGGCGTTCAAATTGGATGACACGGAGTATCAACGACGTGAATTTCAACGAAACTTTTGATGGACTCACGTGTTGTTTTGATAGTCGAAGTCCTAATTATGACCCTAGACCTCAAGTAACACTCTCACCAAGTACTATGCATGTTGTTGGGGCTACTTGTTACCGTTAGGATGAGTAACACTATTTTATGACTGTCCTACGCGTGACGCGTTCTTTTGTAGTTGAAATCAAGTACGTCTCGGCAAATACTTCGAGCATTGAACTAATTTAGCTGCGCTCGAGTACATGGTTGCATGCGGCTGATTGAGAGCTTTTCAGAACTGTCTTCAAAAGCGAATTTGACTAATATCCCGCTGAGAAAATCAAGTTTGAGTGTTTGTTGCGATATCGCAACACATAGCAGCTTAGGGGTTAAGTGATTATGAGTCTCTTGATTCGTGACTTGACTAATCTGCATATCCTTCTTACCATCGTCTTTAGTACGATTGAGAGCATGTTTGAACCGTGAGGGCGGAACTTTAGTTTTATATGGGCACTTATAGTTGCACTCGATGATACATGCTTTCATCATATATTGATTTTGTACACCACATTCTAAGAATCTATTATGCCTACCCCACCCCAATATATTTTGTTGGGTGGGTGGGTTTGGATTTTTATATTTCGACATGTATCATTGTTCTATTTTACAATATGGCAGTCACCATGGATGGGTCATACTTGGTCACTATGTGACATTGATTTCATATGACTTCAAACATTTCTAATATGTTTTGATGACTGATGACTTGGTCACATGTCATTTACCATGGATGGGTCATACTTGGTCACTAGATGACTTGATGACTAATGACTTCAGAACTAATTACTTTAAGACTGAATCTTATCCGAAATTTGTCAGCAATGATTGTCGACTGAATGATACTTTAACTTAGAAGGGCGTGGTGAACGTTATTATTTCCAAAACCGTTCCGTGAGCGTACCACCAGTGTCCCAAGTGCTGGTCAGTGTGCATGCTTTAATATATGATATAATATTAGATTAAGCTTATCAACTACTACTTGTTCTACGACAAGACTCGAGTGCATGACATAAGGATTGAGGTGTGCCCACTTTTCACTTATCTTGAGATTGTCAGAGACATAATCAATCCTGCATCTGATCGGAATATTATATAGTTTTCTTCCCTTCGCGGTGGTTGATACCGTCCTGAAGTCTTCCAGGGCCTGCTGTTTTAGCGGGTGCCTCTGTATTACACATTGTGATCTCTTACACACGGTGTGGCAGAGAGTATACAAAAAATATTTATCTATATTAGTGTTCATATATATGTAAGCATGTCTCCCTTGTTAAGTGGTACTACGTACAGTGGAAGCCGTTGAATAATTATGGCAATAGCAGCAGCACTCATTTGATATGACGTAGATTATGATGGATGGAAGGTTGTTGGCAACAAACGCATGATGAGAAAAGGAAGGCCGTCGCATATACTGAACGGCATGAGATATGCCAAGTGAAGGCAGCCCACCACCATCCACATACTAAACATTGCATCCATGGCCAGATGAGAGAGAGAAAAAGAGAAGAAGAAAGTAGAAAAGTAAAAATAAAAAGAAGAAAAGAGAAAGAGAGGCAGAGGCACACGCGCGCGCACAACACATCACGGCACGGCACAATCTGTCTTACTTCGGTCGAGATATGTTATCTTTTCAAAGTGTTGTAAGCGTACCTTCAAGGGACACGGTACACAACCTTGTTGTTTTTGTACACTATATCGTGGGGATTGGTACACAATATCGTGCACCAGTTCCACGATGTCGTGGAGTTGACCACGATATCGTGTACCAATCCCGTACATGAGAGTGAAATTATATCGTGGAACTACTACGCTATCGTATATTTCCCTTTGCTAAGTAGGTTGTACCCAACTCGGCTTAAAGAGCTACTAGGGGCTTCCTCGAAGGTCCTTTGAAAATCTGGAGGCCCATGTTGTCAAGTTCTTGAGTTGATCTTTCTCTAATGTCATATAAAAATTCTGATCCGAAGACATCTTGACCCTCAAAATATCGGTTGAAGCAGCATGCATACAGCATTAGTTAATACGGCTTAAGTAATAAAGCACGGACAGTAGGGTTTAAGGAAACAAAACCCCTGCTATTTATAAGGACGAACCTAGCAAATTACTTACTTACTTACTTACCTAATCAAAGCTCGAATCCCAACGGGCGACACCAACAAAATTTCGATCTGACGACGGCCAAACGATAACGCTGACATCGCCAGTTCGCCAGTGCATTCACGTACGTGTGCCGCGACGCAGCGCCGCCCCGACGTTATGGCGTGGCAGACGCGGTGTTCAGAATTGAGAATACTTTCACAGATGAAGTTGAACAGAGACACATAATTGCAATCGTCAGAATAGTGAAACTCGGTTACTGATCGTATCGTGCCAGTGCCGTCCGATCGCAAAATGACGTCAAATATTCGGTCGCAGGCCTATTGGAGATCTTTAGATCGACTGGCCTAGTACTTTAACAAGATTCAATCATTCCTCGACAATGTTCGATAAGGGCCGCTCCCTGACATTATAATGGAAGTGATATACTATATATTTTTTGTATACTCTCTGCCACACCGTGTGTAAGAGATCACAATGTGTAATACAGAGGCACCCGCTAAAACAGCAGGCCCTGGAAGACTTCAGGACGGTATCAACCACCGCGAAGGGAAGAAAACTATATAATATTCCGATCAGATGCAGGATTGATTATGTCTCTGACAATCTCAAGATAAGTGATTTTTTTTTTTTAAATGTGACTCTTCCTACTGGAAGCGTGATATTCGAAGGTGCACAGCTGTTACGCCTGCCCCTAGTCACATGCACTATCAAGGCGGCTTCTTGCTGTTTTTTAGAGCCTTCTCTTTCTCCGATTTGCTGTGTGAAATCAACATCTTGGCAGCCCATTCCACCGCGACGCTACTGATTTTCTTGAGGAGGGCTTCCGCTTCCTTCTTGTTGAAGACGAGGTGTTGCGTGAGAGCCCTTGCGTTGTGTTCGTACACTGACCCCGTGGTTCCAAAAACCATCGGGTGAAAGAATACTTTGTATCCTTTGGATCTGAGTAGCTCCATAAGGGGCTCGTATTTGTTGAGCTTGTCGTGAAGGGACACATACCAGCGCGTGTCCCACGTGAAGGCCACCTCTATGAGGTGGATTTCCCCCACGTCCTCCCTTCGGGTGTTCTCCGGCCTGCCTGGGGGGGCGTCCCTGACGTCCTCGGCACCCTTGATCATGACAATATCAACGAAGTGTGGTATGTCGTCAGGGGGGTCCTTCGCCCCCGGGTGGTCCTTTCCGTCCCTACGGCACTGACCCCTTTTGAGTATGAAATCTGGTATCGGGCGCGTGCATCTGTTAGTCCCGTCGAGGCCAGCGTGGTGTGTGATCCAGATCGGACTGGCGCCCGTTCGACCCTTTCTGATTGCCTCGTAAAGGGTCCTTGCCACTTCGTTGTGCCTGGCTGTGACCATGTTCATGCTGGTCTCGTCTTTGCATCCCGCCAGCCTGTGTGCCGGGGTGTCCCTTTTCCCGCAGAGGGCGCAGTCCGGGTTCGGGTATTTGCCCGGCCATATGAGGTGCTTTCTGGCAGCCGTCATGAGGACTCCAAACCGGCATCTTAGGATCAGGGACCTGAGTGTCGGTGGAGTCACCTTCCAGAAGTTATTGGATATTCCTGGTATCGACTTGTCTTGGAGGATTTCCCGCGGGGGTTCCTCCATTCTTCTTCCCATGTGTGCCTCGACCGCGGCAGCGTCGGCGTGGCTTGTGGTGGCCCTGTCTCCGTTTCCCCGGTGCATGGCCTCCCGGTCCCTGTTCCTCTTTCTCCTTCTTGCTGGGGCTGTTTCCTGGTAGGCATTTATCGCTTGTTGTGGGACATCCGTCAGGTTTTGGAGTTTCGACTCTCCCAGGTCCATCCCCATCATCGAGCGGCACAGTCCGTCCATTGGGTCCGCGCATTCTGCCTCCTCTATCGCCTGCATCATCTCCCTGTCTGGCGAGTTCATGGCCTCCTCCTCTCCCATGTCCCTCAGTTGGGCGGCCTCCAGCATTATTCCAGGGCGTATTTCCTGGATCGAGGGAGGGGCGAGCTGCAGGTGAGGGGTCTCGTCCCCATTCCTGTCGTTCATTTGACCTCTAGGCGACCCCCGCGCCTCGTCGAATTCCCAGAGTAGGTCCCACTCGTCCTGAGTGGTCTCTTGTGTGTTCTCCCGCGCGGCATGTCCCCGCGGGTGTACTTGTTCTTGGTTGTCCGGCTCCCGTCGCCTCGGCGGGCCGCTCTGGCTCCAGGGAGCGTGCTGCGATTCCTCCAGGAGCATCAGTTCCTGGAGAGTCTCCTCTGGTGTTTCCATTTCCGCATCCTGTTGGCCCCGGTCGAGGTCTTGGGCAGACTCGGGGGCGCCGGTCGTGGGGTTCGCCGTTTCAGAGCCCTCGACCGAGAGAGCCCCTTCCCGATTTCCTCTGCCGGGTGTCCCCCATTCTTCCCACGGGCTGCTCGGGGGTTGTAGCCATTTCCTCACCGACTTGTGCTGTGTCGCTTTTAGGGCGATCCTTTCTGCCACGTACCTTTCCACTGCCCCATCCCCTTGTAGGGGCCTCATTGATTCTCCGTCTCGGGCATTGGCAGTGAGCGTGTACATGGTCCTGTTGTCCCATGGTTCAATTTGGGTGGTTCCCTCCTTGTTTTCTGCTGCCTGTTTGGCCGCCTCATCTGCCTTGTCGTTGCCCTTCACCCCCGTGTGGCTTTTGACTTTTCTGAGTGAGACTTCCGTTCCCTTGCTGTTATGCTGTTCGACCAGGGAGAGGATATCCTCAAGCAAATCCCTGTGTCTATGGCATTCCATCGTGTGGGGTCTGGACAGCATGTTGAGAATTTGGTACATACTGCAGAGGCTGTCCGTGCAGATTGCTATCTCGCTTGGCGTTGAGCGCTCCCTGGCTCTGAGTGCCGCGTGGATCGCCAGGAGTTCCGCCCTGTTGATGGTGAGGTGTCCACCCGTCGACCACGTACCTCGCCAGGTTCTGGGGCTTTCGTCCCCTCTGGGGTCCCAGTAGGCCGCCCCCACTCTGTGTGACCCCCCTTCTTCCTCTGGGTCCAGTCGCGACCCATCTGTATAGAGGAACGAGGTCGCGTCCCAGGCTTTGCTGATTTCCCCTAGAGTTTTGGAGAGCCTGGTTTTGCGCTTAATGGGGCACGTGGGGAACCGCTCTCGCACCTCTGTGTGTCCCCTATCCCTGTCTTGTCTGCTGAAGAGCATGGGAGTGCGTTCCGTGGCCTTTAGCCATCTGGCCCTCGAGTCCTCTTTGATCCTGTCCAGAGGCCATGCAGTGTTCGCCGCATGGTACTCCGTGATCGTGACATCGGTAAGTCCTCTATCGCGCCATGTTCGTCTCATGGCCCTTGCTGCCTCCGGGGTGCGGTCTTCCTTGGGGACCTCACCCCCCGCGTTCCCCCACCCCTGCCTGTTTCCCATTTTCTCATCGGGTGGGGGTCGAAGACCATGTCGTACTGACTAGCGTTCTCCATCGCGTTTTTAATCGCTGCCATGTCGGACGCGGCCTCCGTGGTGTGGACCCTCGGGTTGGCCGGCCTGAGATTCCGAAGCGTGTGGTATTTACGGACCGTGCAGTATGTACTGCGTTGCAGGGCTTTCCCGATAACTTCCGCTGCCCCTTCCGGGTCCGGGCAGAATTTTTGCCATCCCTCCGCGTTGGCAACAACTAGAATTCTCACTCCCCAGTTGCTGTAGTCCTTCTTCGTGACACCTGATACTGTGGTGCCTCCCCAGTGATCTGGGGGGAGGAACGTAAAACTTTTTCTTGGGATTACCCCAAATTCATGTATCCTGGTATCCCCATATCTCCTGCAGTATGCCTTGGCTGGTGTCCTCGTCCAGGCCGGGTAGCACTCACGGCACAGAAAGGCTTCATTCTCGCTTCAATTAAAGCAGGAATGAAGGCCATTGAAGTAGAATTGCATCAGAATTAAAGGAGATTACACCAGAAATAAAGGAGATTACACCAGGATTGAACCAGAAATAAAGGAGATTACACCAGGATTGAATCAGAAATAAAGGCCATTGAATCAAAAATGAAGGTTATTTGAATCAGAAATAAAGCATGATTTAAGACTGTTTGCATTACGCAGCGCTCGCGCGTTTTCATTCCGGAGCGCTCGCGTACGTGTGTGTATACATATATACATACGGTGCAGCAACGATTTTGCTATTATATTACAACTATGGGTACCACCGACTCGGGAAGGTGCCTCGCACCCTCCCAGTGCCTCAGCCACCTTCCCGAGTCGGTGGTACCCATAGTCGTAATATAATAGCAAAATCGTTGCTGCACCGTATGTATATATGTATACACACACGTACGCGAGCGCTCCGGAATGAAAACGCGCGAGCGCTGCGTAATGCAAACAGTCTTAAATCATGCTTTATTTCTGATTCAAATAACCTTCATTTTTGATTCAATGGCCTTTATTTCTGATTCAATCCTGGTGTAATCTCCTTTATTTCTGGTTCAATCCTGGTGTAATCTCCTTTATTTCTGGTGTAATCTCCTTTAATTCTGATGCAATTCTACTTCAATGGCCTTCATTCCTGCTTTAATTGAAGCGAGAATGAAGCCTTTCTGTGCCGTGAGTGTAGATTTCCACCCCCAGGACCGGGGTTTTCGCCATGGTGGACATCAGAGCCTCCTGAAGAGCCCTGTCTAGGTCCGCCGCTGTGTACTCCGGATTGAACTCGAAGGCACCCAGCTCTCCCCAGTGAGTGTCCCACGCAGACCCTTTGGATCCGAAAATCTTGTCCCTGTCGAACTTGGAGCAGTATGTCGCCGTGTGATTGTGAACGTTAAGCGGCGACGCGAATACCTCCGCCTGGATTCCAAAGGCCTCCTGGAGCGCCTGCACAATTTCCGGAGGGAGCGTCCAGTGATTCTGCAGTGCAGTCTTCTTGACTTCCTCCTCCTCCTCGCAGGAGTACCTTTTGAGCAGGAGGAATACTTCCGTGGCGAACCCGTGGACCGTGCCCAGCTGTGGCTCCCGCTCCTCGAAGGACCGCCGTCGCTCCTCCCCCGCCCGTGTGTGGGTCTGGTCTGTGCTGTTCGTGCCCGTCGCGGCCACATATCTGTCGTAGAGCCTGTCGAGTACCTCCTCTTTGAGAGCACCCACCATCTTACCACGCTCGTCGTGTGCGAACACGTGGTGCCTGCCCACTTCCGTCGTGAGCGTGCACCTGCCCGAGGGTGCAGCGTCCCAGTCTGGGTTAAAGGGTTCGGTGTCTATGTTGAGCTTGGTGACTCCCGGCCAGTAGTGGGCATGCCTCGTAGGAGTCCCTGACAGTGGTTCCCGTTCCGTGGGGCTCCGAGCCTGTTGATCTTCTCGCTCCTTGTTGTGGAACAAATCAGCCGCTCGTTCGGCCTGGCTCGGGTCCATCTCCTCAATTCCTCCTGTCAGCAGGGTGTCCTCCGCAACCCATGCCTCCCCTTGCGGGCGAATTGGTCCGAGCAGGTATTCCTTGCTCCCCCAGTGCGTCCTGACCGCCAGGATTGTGGTGCGCTCGGACGCCTCGACGGCCTGGGGTTCCTCCCCCGTTTCCTCGAGCATTTCAGGGTCACTGGCAGCCGTTGGGCCAGTGCCGACTGAGAGCTCCATGGTGTCGATCCTCCACCACTTGTTTCTGCTTCGGTAGTCGTTGACTGGAGGGTGCGTTGCCCATACCACCTGTTCGCTGCTTATGAGGTGCGTGGTCATTAGCCTTACTGCATCTCTTGGGAACCCGCTTTTGGCTGCATGCTGGAACAGCTCTCCCGTCCTGACGTCCCCTTTGGCTACTTGAGCGAGGACCCATGCCCTCAGCTTCATGATTTGCGCCGTGGTCCCCTCCCACTTCGTGCCTCTGCCGTCGTCCAGGCTAACCCTTGCAATCGGGCGGGATCTTGTTTCCCCCTGGAGTGCCCGTGCGGGAGGGTTCGGTCTGGGTCCAGTCTCCTCCCTCTCTGCCGTGGCCTGGGGGCTTCGTATAGTCGGCCTGGTCCTTTTCGCGCCAACCCTCGGGGATTCCTGGGCGTGCCCGGAGATCTTTGGCATCATGCCGGCCTGGGTCTGCATGATCGGGTCTCCCTCCTCGACCTGCATTGGTCCTGCGCCGGCCTCCTCCTGGATTTCGTCACCTCCTTCCTCGAAGGAGATTGGGTCATGAGAGTCCCCCTCCCCGTGGAATACGTGGTGGCGTTCCCGTTGCTCCAGCTCTCCTATGCGCGCCATGATTGGGCCTCTCATGCTCTCCCGGTACTTCCTGGAGGTCGCCGCCTCTCTGCCTTCAGGGGGCCCGTGCAGCCCGATCCAGGACTCCCATGTCGCCCCCGTGGCGGACCTGTTCCATTCCTGCCACTTGTCTATCATGTAGCACACCCAGACGCCGCATTGGTACCCGTCTCGCTGGTGTGTGACCCCCATGTTGGCAACCGTCATGTTGATCGGCGGCCATCCCGGCGGCCCTTCCCATTGTCTCAGTGCCGCCAGTAGGCGCGCGTCCCCCCCCCCATCGGGTCGTAGAGGTAGACTGAGACGCTGGAGTCCTCGTTTCTCCCGAAGAGGAGCACGTTCCAGTGGCTGCCATCGCAAATCAGGACGAAGGAAAATCCCCCGTCCCGGACCGTTTCCATCGTGTTGCGCATCTGCGCGTCGTATTGGTCTGACTGCTCGAACGTGATTCCGTTGAGAGCATCTGCGAGTTTCGTCTGGTGCATCGACACCGTGGCCACGTCCGTTGTACAGAGGCTGTGGGTTTCCACTTGTATGGAGCTGAGCCACGCTTCCCTGCCCCTGGTGTCCGAGAAGACTCCTTCCGTCCTGTGCCTGGGGGGATCCTCCCTCCGGGGTTCAGGTCCACTTCTTCCTCCCCCCTTCATGAGCCTGTCTGCCTGGGACCCTTCCGTTTGGTTTCCCCGCATTGCCCTCCTGCAGTCCATCGCCTCCTTCTCGGTGAGTCTTGCTCCGGCTCTGGCTGCGTGTCGCAGGTCTGAGAGGGCTTTTTCGGCCTTGGATCTTACTCCCGTGGACTCCAGCACCATGACCCTTCCCCCCGGGTCCTCTATCAGGGTGGGTCTGACTCCAATATCGTGGCATTTAAAGGCGTCCTCGTGGTCTTCTTCATCCTTGGCACAATAGCCTGTCGCCAACTGTTTTAAGGCGTTCCTGGCCTGCATGGAGGTCGTGGGGGGGCCTCTTCTCCCCGCGTGCCACAGCGACTTCGGGCCCCATTTGGATTGAGTGAGGTGGAAGCCCGCTTCCCAGGTGGTGGGTTCTTCCTCGTTGACGGCCTGGGGCTCTGCCACCCTTTGGAATCCCAGAGCATTGTGGACCTCCTGAGGAGGTATAAACTGAGGCTTGAGGGCAAGGTTCCTCGGGTTGTCCCAGAATTGCGCATCGTTGGGCTTGTCGGCAAGCGCCTTGCATATATATGGGTATAGCATGAGCATGAAGGTTCGCATGCGCCCTTGAAACCTGGCAGGGACTTTCGCTTTTGCTTCTCTGAGGCTGCACGCACGGGTGCCCCCCTGTGCCACATAGAATCCTTCCTCCACGAAAGGGAGTAGGGGCAGCAGCGTGGTTAGACTAAGCGGAATTTCCTCTTGGTCCTTAACTGCGTAAACCTTCATGCTCTCTTCCCCCGTGTCCTTGTCCACGACCGTCCTGTGTCTGCCTTCGAGCGCACCCGGGAAGGGCTTCCGAACCGCATTCGCTAGCTTGGAGATAACTCTGTGTTGGGTGTTGATCAGGTCCGCCAGCAGTGGCCCAGATCCGGTGAGTAGGACTTGGTGCTCACGTAACACCGCAAGTTGCCGGGCTGTGCAGCACCTGTCAAGTTCTCCAGTCCTGACTGTACCGTCCATCTGTCCCTGTCTGCGGTTGTAGTGGTACCTGACCAGCCCCCTCGTGGTGGCGCTGAGTTGGGAGGTCTGTTTGACGTGAAAGGCCTCATTTTCTCTGAACACCTCGCTCGGCCTCTCCCGAAGGTCCTCCCTGGTGGCGGTGGCCATCTTCAGGGCGTTCGCCACGCTTTGTGCGTATGTGGCCAGCAGCGGCGTATGTCCAAACCCGTAGGAGGTTTTTGGGAGTGCTGTGTAGCAATTAGCGGTGCCTCTTGGCAGTCCATTAAGGAGCTTGTACGCCCCGCCGATAATCGCGTCCAGGTCCTCGATTTCCCTGGTAGAAAAAATCCCTAAAGGGAGGGCATACCTGAGCTGTCCTATAACTGCAGAGCGGAGGACCTCCTCCTGCTGTCCGCTCGTGAGAGGGGAGTGGAGGAGTGCTTGTATCCTTCCCCTTGCCTGCAGAAAAGAGGCTTGCTTCTGAACCGTCCAGTCCCCCGAGAGGGCGACCTGCATCCCAAGGTATTTGTATGGGGCGTCCGGGTGGAGGTACGGGAACCCATGCCTGCCTACACTGGGGGTGTGCATGGTGATATCCTCGTACGTCTCCTCCGGGATCGGGGAGCCCTTTTCGTCCGTTCCCGTAATTCCGCATTTGGCCTTGTTAATTCGAAGTCCACTCCAGTTGGAGTAGAGCTCCAGCTTCCTGACCTGCACCGCCAGCTGTGCCGCTGACTCTGCGACTAAGGCAAGGTCGTCAACATATGCCGCCGAGGAAGTGCGAATTTGTTTATCCGAATCCGTGAGGCGGTGCAGATACCCCTTGTTGCCCGCTTTAAGCCAGCGTAGGAGGGGTTCCAAGTAGAGAATAAAGAGCAGGGGGCTCAGCGAGTCTCCCTGCACTAGTCCCCTCTTAACCATAAGGGGTTCCGAGCTGTGGTGCTCTATTTTCGAGGCCATCCTAAAAGGTGACCTGTGGGCGTCCCCCCCGTAGAGGTCTGCCACCACTTTGACTGCGTCCTCCGGGATCCCCAGGTACTTCATAGTGTGTTGAAGTTTGTCATGTTCCACCGACCCGTAGGCGTTCTCGAAGTCTACGTAGAGAACATGCAGTTGGCTGCGGGACAGCTTACTGTCCTCGATTGCATGTTGTAGCCGTAGAAGCTGGTTGATCGTACTTCTGTGTTTCCTGGAGCCCATTTGCTCTTGGCTGTGGATACTGTTCACCTCACAGAACGTGGATAGAACTTCCGTGACCATCGACGTGTAGAGCTTGAGAATTGTGCGGAGAAGCCCTATGGGTCTGTAGTTAGAAAACACAGAGGTGTCCCCCTTCTTATGCAGGTAAATAAAGGTGCCAAGCTTCCACGTGCCTGGGGTTATCCCCGCTTTCCACATCGCCTTCATGAGTGAGAAGAGAACTTCGTGGAATTCCTCCGGCATGGCTTTGAGGATTTCGTTTGGCACTGCATCCGGGCCGGCCGCCTTCCCGTTGGGGAGTCGTTTGACAATTTGTCTGTAGAGTTCAATAGTGAGTCTGCTCCCAAGCTCCGTCTTCCTCGGTCTTTGCCCCGGTTCCATTCTGCCCGGGGCTCCTGCTGCCAGCCATGGCATCTCATCGTCCAGTCGGTCCGTCCTGGGGTGTTCGAAACAGTACGGGTCCGAGTGGGCCATGTGCCCCGAGAAGGCCTCCGCAGTGGCCACCGCCCCCACTGCCATCTTGTGATTTCTGTCCCATATCCCCAGGGTTCTTCCTTTCGGGAGTGCGGTGCGATCTCGAAAGACGAACCTGTGGGCGGATTTCCTCATTCGATAGTAGTTGCTGCGGAATTTTTGGACGAATGTCTCCCAGGTTTCAGCTTTATGGCCTTTGATAATAGATTTGGCTTCCTGTCTGAACTTGCGCATCTCAGATTCCGCCCACCAGTGGGGGTCTTCCGGTTCTGCGCATGTGTCGGTTAGGCCCGGTGCCGCGTCTTGTTGTTCCGCCATGGCTTCTTCCAGAAGTGCCGCGCTGGGGGCCTCTCCCGTCACTTTTTCTATCGCCAGCATCTCCTGTAGGACTGCTGCCGCTTTCAGCGCTTTGTCTCGCTTCCTAAATTTAGCTTTCGGTAGCCGGACCCCTGTGTTGGGGTCCCTAGTGACCTTGGGCCTGCACCTGACAGTTTCTAGGGGGATCTCCACGGCCTGCATGACTTGTTGAAGGACCTCGTCGATCGCCTTCCCAGCCTCATCAATTCTTTCCCTGGCGTCCGGGCTCCCCCTTTCCGCCGCGTTGACCGCGTTTTCGATCACTGTCTTGAATTCCTCCTCCCTAAGACTCGGTTGGAGCGCCGAATCAATTGCCGCCGTCATCGTGCGTTGTAAGGCCTTGGAGATTGGGAATTGATATTTCGTGACCGGGTCGGGTTTCGCTTTCTCTTCCACCACCGGTGTGGTCGTGTGCAGCCTCCATAGCGGCACCGCCGCTACTGCCGCCTGGTGGTCGCTGCAATGTCTGCGTGCTCTAGTGTCGATCGGGTGCCGTTCGTCAGCGATCCGCTGAAGTTCCGCCGACGCCAACCACCCGTCGATTTTGTGGTCTCCAAACGTGGGCCCTTGCGGGCAGCTGATCTCTGCAAGGCCTGCCCGTTCAGACATCTCTCTCCACTCATGCTGCTCGGTCCCGTCTTGCTCCCTGGGGGTCTCCGCGACATTAAAGTCTCCCCCCACGATCATGTGCTCCCCCTTCCTGGAAGCTACTGCCGCCTCCCGGGCTATGTATTCTCGGATACACGTCCTGACCACCTCTTCTTCGGGGTGGGGTGGGTTGTAGACACCTAGCACGTGCACCTTTTTGTCGCTCGGTAGTGTGATAACCACATGCTGTAGGTACCCTTTCGCGCATCTGGGAACCTCGCGGTTGGTGCGCACGTCTGTTCTATCATAAGGGCGTCTGAGAGCGAGGACCACCCCCCCTCTGTACGAGGTGCCATCCGCTCCCCTTCTCTGGACACCATGGCACGGTGCTGAGTGCCAGGCGCTGTATCCTAGCCCTTGGAGTTTCTTCGGGCCCATAGGGCCCGCCGCCTTCGTCTCAGTGAGAACTAGCACGTCTGGCTGGTGCTCCTCGCAACTCCTGGCGAGGTCAAAGTACGCATGGTCGCTTCCCCTGATATTCCAGGTCATCAGGGACAGCCTGCCTTCCTCCCCAGCATCCGGTGGGGGTGTTTGGTTCTCTTTGTCACTGGGGTGGTTTGGTTTATTCTCAGACTCTCGTGTACTATTGCCCCAGCTGCCAAGTATAGTCCTTGTGGCTGTCCGCTGTTGTCTCTTCGGCTGGACTGGTGCTTCTCCATTTCCCGACGCCTGTTGCAGTGGCCTGAGTACTGCTCTTTTGCCGGGCACCCTGCTGCTCCCACGCTGGGTGTCGGCCTGGCCTTCAGCGTGTTCCTCCTGTCGGGTGGCAATTTGCATGGTAATTCTGTGCTGTTTTGCCACCCTGGCGTTTGCCATTTTCCCCGTGCCCCCAGCGGCTCGGTGTGCCGCCCTTGGCCAGGTTGACTTCTCTGGGGCTCTCGTCCAGTCACGCCATGCCGCCACCATTACCGCAACCCAGACCCCACACTGAAAGTCGTCGTGCTGGGTGCGGAGTTTGGTGCACGTGACTTCGGTAGGGTTCCCCTGTCTCGTCCTTCTTTCGGCCCATGCTCTGGTGGCGTCCAGCAGCTTCCCATGCCCCTTCGCCCCTTCTCTCGGGTTGGGTCCATAGGAGTCGAACAGGTGCACGTGGGTCCTTCCCCCTTCCCCTGCCTGTTGGTCGAAGAAGAGGGCCCTCCAGTGCGCCCCGTCACACAGTGGCTGATAGGCAAACCTCCCGCTTGCAAGCAGGCCACCAATCCCGTCCTTGGCCAGCAGTCTGAAGAGGAATTTCTGCTGGTTCATCTCCTCCGGCGGAGCCGGGTCTATTGTGCGGAGGTACCGGCTAAGCTGCACGTCCGACACTCGTCCTTCTACCGTGTAGAGGCCCCCCTCCCCCCGGGGGTTCGCGCCCTGTGTCGGGTTCCCTGAGGGAGGCCGCCCCTCATCCCCCCCACCGCTGAGGGGGGGAGGGGTGGAGGGTTGTTCTGTAACCTCCCTTTTTCTGAGGGCTGCTTTGCTCTTGTCCCTTTCTTTGAGCTCTTTCCTGACTTTCCGCAGCTTGCCAACCGGAACAAAAATACAGTTGTTGTTCCTTCCCGCAAAGTTCCTGCGGAGGGAGATCCTCCCTTCGGTGCTGTTGACGTAGAAAAGACTACCCCCGTCCATCGCCTCTTTCCAGTACCACTTCCCCCTCTTGTGCATCCAGGGTGTGTTCTTCCTTTGGTTTCTCTAAGTCCAGACTTCTGGGTCGTGGTGTGAGCCCGCGTTTCCCCCTGAGGTAGAGTCGTTTCGCGGTGCTCGTGTTATTCTTTTTAGAATCTCGCGGTAGGTAATAAGCATAATTCCGACTATCACGAGGCACACTGCTTTGAGCAATATGGGCTTTTGGTTTATTAAGGGCTCAAGGTGTCCAGGGATCATGAGGTGTAGTGATAAGTAATTCATAATTCGACCAGATTTTATGTACCCACATCTCGCTGGGTGGTCACCCTCGGTTATCAGGTTGGGGGTGTGATTATGAGCAGCTTTTATTATGAGCAAGCAATGAAGTTTACTGCCCGGCAAATATTGTTCATTCGTCTTACTGCTAGCTCGGCACTTTGGCCTGTTTCTGCTGGGAGGTGTCGGCTTGCATCCCTTCCAAGCTGTGACCCTGCTAAGTTCAAGTGCCTGTCGGCCCCCAGCGGTGTTGGTTGCCTCTGTCCGGCGTCGGCCCTCAGCCCACCGTCTCTCCTCATCCCCTATGTGCCTGCAGGGAGGTTGCAGTGTGCCAGTCAGGGTGCGGTCCTGGCAAAGTGGCCAAGTACTCAGAACGGGCAGGGGACAACTGACCTGAGCCCGGAGCTCGTCAAGGCGCTTTAATGCCGCCCTGCCGTCTGGGTTGTCGAACTCCTGCGGTATGGTGGGGCCCGTCTCAGCCCTCCCGTACTGCCGAGGGTCTTTGCCCAGGGCCTCCGCCAGGGGCCTCGGCTGAGCAGGGGGCTGGGAGGCCGCTGGTTGTTGCTGATGCTGCGCGCCCCACTGTGAGTACAGCCCCTGTGCCGGGTGCTGATAGTGGGCCTGCGGTGGCCCCAACGGTACTTGGTGAGGCAGTTGCAGCGAGGACGCCGGTGGGGGCTGCAGCTGTTGGGGCTGCTGCTGGTGAGTCAGGTAGTTCTGCCCACCTTGAGGCATCAGCTGCACTCCGTGCTGCAGCAGACCTGTCACTTGCCCAGACAGCTGGGTGATCGCGGACATTTGTCTGTCAGAGGCTTGCACCTGCTGGCTAACCACCTCAGCGAGGGCCTTCACTGAGGCGGCGAGTGACGACAACTCACCACCAGCCTGAGGAGCCTGTATGGCTTGCGTCTCTGGTGGCTGCTGTCGCCCGTAGCCTTGGTCCTGCGCAAAGAGCTGGGTCGGCTGCACCTGTCCGTAGTAGGTGCCCTTGCCCCCCTTGCCCTGTCCCTTGCCTGCATATATGGCCCGCTGCCTCGGAGGTTGCTGCGGGCTGCGTTGAGTCATCCACCTGGACCTGGGGCTGCAGGCGATGTGAAACGTCATACTTCCGATGTGGAAGAACATGCGGTTGGTGGTGCGATGGGAGGCAGCCTCATATGTAGCAGCCTCCACCGTCATCCAATATCTGCAGGCCTCCCTGCTGTCCCGGTCCGGAAGTGGTTGGGCAAGGGTGATGAGTTCCCCCACTCCCCTTTCCGATGGGGGAGAGGGAACAGGAAAAACCTCCATGCCGGTTTGCGACCGTAGTTATCGCTTTGCTGCCGAGAGGACCTGCTCCGCCCTTTCTGCAGAGTGCCAATGTCTGCCTTCCGGCGGCCTGGCAACCAGCTCCAGTTCCCACTCTTGGAACTTCGTGATGTCTGCAGTGGAAGAGTACCTGTGCACTGTTACTGGGTGCCCATAGAACTCGTATGGGAGCCCCAGCCGCAGCGCCCTGTCTGCCTCGTCCGCTCTTGAGAAGACAACGATGGCGACGTCTAGCGCGGTCGCCCTGGCCTCCTCCCAGTGTGGCCTGCCCTTGCCAATGTAAACGATGTTTCGGGCTCCCCCTTCGAGCACCACTCCCGCCGAGATGCTGTTGGCAGTTTCTGCCACTCCCTGGCCAACCAGCCCGGTGGACTGCAGGATGACCGTGCGGTCGGCCGGGAGCGAGTCCCTGTCTTGTTTCATTGGGCACCTGTGCACGTCCCTCGCAACGCTGGCTTTGGGGGTGCCCACCGCCCCGTGCTTCCAGGCGCGGTCTGCGTAGCCCCACTTTCGTCCACTTGTAGGGCAATGGCCGCGTGGAGCGGGTCTGTAAATGTTGCTCTCAGGGTGCCCTGCCAAGGGGACGTGACGATGATATCCCCCTTGGCAGGGCAGCGGCCCGTGTTCCATAGTCGCTCGCTGGAGTTCCGCTAGGAGCAGCTGCTGGAACCTTCGAGTGTCTCCGTCGCCTGTGTGCACCAGGCAGTTGTAGTCAACGGCCGGGGGCACCGTCATGTTCCACAGGGAGTCGTATTGCCCCCCTGGAGCGCCTCCCGTGCCGAACATAGTGTGCAGCGGCTCCCCCGCCGGATGCTCGAAGAGGTCTTGCGCAGTCAGGGCCCCCGCGGCGGCGGTTTGTCCCGGGTGCACCTGCCCCTGTAACTTCTCCCCCGCTTCTGCAAGGTGAGCCCAAAGTAGCCCTGCTTTGAGCAACACAGGGGCTTGTGAAATGTATTCGACCACCTCCGCTGTCAACGGGAACAGCCCCGTGGGCATAGGCGTCGCCGGGAGAAGCTCCTGCGGTGGTGCGGCGTCTTGTCCCACAGCCTGCCGCGGGTCCCGCGCAGCGAGTCCCGCTTCGACTTCCATCTCCTGTGGGTTGTGGTGGTAGTGTGCTTCCCCACCCCCGTCCTCAGGTGTCTGGGCCACTGTTTCCCACCTCGATGTCCCCTTCCAGGGGAGAGGCTCGTATCCCCTAGGAAAGGTGCAGAACCTCAACAAGGATGCCTCGTCAGTCAGAGTCCTTCTCGTGAGGAGCTCCCTGTTCGGGACTCTCGGGACCACCTCCTTTCCAGTGAACAGTTCGTCAAAAATGACCTGTCGTCCTGAGATGCACGGCACCCTGACTGCGATGTTACTCCGGGGGGGGTGCATTCCGCTGTCGCGTAGGTTCACCTGTCTCTCTCCCGTTCTCGGTGCCTTGGGCCCTGGCTCGTCAGCCTCTTGTTCGTTGACTGCTGGGATTTCTCCTACCGCAGACACCATTGTGTTAGTGCTGGAGGTTTGGCCCGCCAAGGAGTGGGGATGTTTTCGAATTTGAAACGTCCAGTTTGTAAGACCCGCAGCATGTGCGCCGTGCGTAGAGGAGTGTCGCCTCCCGTCGCGTCGGTTCACGTGGTAACAGTCACCTTCGCTATCACTCCCCTGATCGCAAAGGGAGTATCGTGAGCCCGTGTTTTGGATCGGGGGGTCGGGTTCTGTTCCGCAGACAGCGCTGGTAAAATCGACGGTACCTCCTTGCTCTGTATGCGTTGTTTGCCGCTGCGATTTGCCGGATTCGCGGCTAGGGTGTTGGGGAGTCGAAATCCTTTCTTCCAGACCACCTGGGTCCTTGGGCCCTTGGGTCAATATTGGTGCCACCCCCCCTATCTTCGTGGGGTGAAGTCCTTGCCCGGTAGAGGCGGGTCCCGCCCCCCCGTGCTGCGTTCCTGCGGGAGCGCCCGGGGCTTTATCTTCCCCAGCCTTTGCCCCCTGGGTGTGGGCGCGCTTGGCGGTATCGTCGATTTCGCAGGTTTTATGGGCTCGAGTGGTACAGACTTGCACCGCGTCACCCATTACACCCGGGTATCCCTTGCCCGCCCTTGCCAAATCGTTGAATTGGGCGGCCTGCTCGCGCGAGGTGCGTCGCGTGTACTTTGGTGGTCCACTCCGCAGCTGTCTCATTAGAGAGAACACTTTCTTGTTACTCAGCATTTTCCCGCTGGGCTCCTGGAGGAATTCTGCGAGATTTGGAGGCTTCACACGTGCCACAGCGTCCCCCCGTGGTGCCCCAGCGTCCCCATTGCCCTGGGGGGAGATAGGGCTTGCCCAATTCCTTGACAGTTTTTTGTGCTCCTGACTTGCACTCGCGACTAGCGTGTCCGCTGGAGTGACCCGTATTGTTTGGGACCCTGTATCCCCGGTGGCTTCGTCCTTTTCTCCCTGCCACCGCGGTTGGGTGGCCCCGAACTGTGCTCTGGCAGGTGAGATACTCATGTGCCGCTCCTGCATGTCCACTGTGCCTCCCGCTTGGGCGACATGCCCGTGTGGACAGCTTGGCGTCCACTCGGGCAGTGAGCAAATCCATGTGCTCCCCGTCGAGTTGGGTCGCCGAGCAAGGTCTCTCGATCCGACGCAGTTCTCCCGGGGGGGTTCATTATCCGCCGAACACTGCCAATTTGGCACGGGGCATCCCCCCCTGGTTTCCTGTGGGTCGAACTGCTCTTTCGTGATTTCGAGCTTTCCTACACCTGCGGCGATTCCTTTCTGGGCCTGCCCACCTCCCCGTGACTGTAGGGTGGGTTTGGAGGTCATCACGCCTATCGACACGCTGTCGAATTGTTGGGCGGAGTTTGAGCTCGTCCGGTCCCCTTTGGTGGTCCAGAGCGAGAGCTCATTCCCCCTGGGGACGCTTGGTCCCCTGCCCCTCCGGCTGTCCGCCAGTGTTGCATTATTACTATTGCTTTCGGCATTCCAGCATACGCACGAGCCTCCGATTCTCGAGGGGGGCGTTTTTTGCAGCCGCTGGACTGCATATCTTTCGTGGGAACCGGTTGTACTGCCGGTGCTGGCCGCTGCCCAGTTCATTTCGCTAATCAGGTTAGTGCAGGGGGAAGACATGCATTTATTATTGCGGCAAAGGCCCCTTTCTCTCAGGTGGGCATTGTAGATATGGTTAATAATGCAGTCCCCCCCCTTGGGGGGAGGGAAGCTACCGTAATTATTGGTATAAGGGTCGGCGGTTGCCCCCCCCGACCCGGGGGGATTATGTCCGCCCTGGACACTTCTCGCCCTCTTAGGGGTTCTGCTGTTGGAATAAGTGACGTTTTTAAGGAGTGTCCTTTTGTCAACGGCTGATATTCGAGGCTTGGCGTTGACAGCCCATGCCCTAATTGCTAACCTGGGTTCCT
>LGRX02009482.1:0-13975 GCA_001247695.2 Cymbomonas tetramitiformis | reverse complement strand
TCCATCAGATCCATCGGTGGTGCAATCCACTGCCCCGAGGACGGAGGTAGGATCCTCGTCCTCTTCGGACCCCTTGCCTGCCGGTGCGGAGTCTCTGGGCCCATCCGTGGCGCGATCCACAATCCCTTTTTCCTTCAACCCTTCTCTGGCTGACATTTCCTGATAGTCTGGTCGCCGGGACTGCGCGTCTGGTACTACTAAACAGCGCCCTGGCACGTGCTCCATCTGATGGACTCCTACCTCTACCAAGTCCTCGTACCGCCAGCGAGCCTGACGTCGGCTGAGCTCCCTAGCTGGGGCGAAGAGCCACTGAAGGGGTTTATGGTCTCCCATGAGCTTAAATGATGTGAAAATCAGATAATGTCTCCAGGTGACCGTGGTGCAGTGATGGATGGCACAAAGCTCCCGTTCCCCAGCGTGATAGTTCTGCTCTGCGCTGGAGAACTGCCGGCTTTCAAAGGCCAAGGGCTGTAAGCCTCGTCTCTGATCCTGCATGAGTACACCCCCTAGTGCTACTCCACTGGCATCTGTCTGCACAAAGAAGGGTCTGGAACCGTCTGCTGCACCCTTTTGATCGGGTAGGGCCAAGGCTGGGGAGGAGATCAAGTCAGTTTTTAGCTGTTTAAATGCTGCCTTTTCATTCTCGCCCCAGGTCCAGTCCACGCCGGATTTGGTGAGGCGGGTCAACGGGTACGCGATATCTGCGAAGTTCTCGATGTACCTCCGGTAGAAGCCACACATGCCCAGAAACTGTCGCACGTGTGTGACAGTTTCTAGGTCTGGCCAATCGCGTACCGACGCAACCTTATCCTGCTGTGGACGACATCCATCCTGATCCACCACATGCCCTAGGAACCGGACTGATCGCTTGCACAATTTGACTTTCGACTTTTTGAGGTAGACTGAATTCTTTCGGCATGCCTCCAGGACCTGGCGGAGGTGGTCGAGGTGTACCTCATGGGCGCTCTTACCCGGAACCTCAGCCGAGAAAATCATGATGTCATCTACAAATACTCTGTAAAAGGGTAGGTGCCCGAGGTACTGTTGCATCATCCTTTGCCAGGTACTTGGGGAGTTTGACAATCCCATAGGCATGACCAACCACTCGTACGCTCCAAAGTGCGTAGTCATTGCGGTTTTCTCCACGTCCTCTGCTTTCATAGGGACCTGACAAAATCCCCAAAGGGCATCCATCGTAGAGAAGACGGTAGCCCCTTGTAGATCATCTAAGAGACTCTGGACATCCGGGAGGGGGTACTTGTCCTTGACTGTGATCTCATTGATCTGTCTGTAGTCAATGACTAGACGCAACTCCTTGGGATTACTCGGCTTGGGGACCATCAGCACAGGGCAGCCCCACGGAGAGGCCGAGGGTCGTATGTACCCTTTGGCTAAGAGCTCATCTAGCTGTTGCCGGAGTTGCCGCAACTCCTCCTGCGACAGCTTGTACCCTCGCCGGTGCAAGGCGTTCCCATTCCAATCTGGCCTGAGCCGGACGCCGGACTTGAATTCCCTTGACTGGACTGATTCCGGCAGCTCTGTGCAAATGACATCTGCGAACTCCTTTTCCAGATCCCTAAGCTGCTGCCAGATTTCCGGCGACACCGTCTCGTCTATCTCGTCCTCCGGCGGTTCCGGGGAGGCCTGAGCAGTCTGTGGGGCTGGCGGCGAGGTAGTACCTGGCGGGGCGGCCGGTACCGGCGGGTCTGTGGTCTGCGGAGCTGGCGGCGGGATTGGTGCCGAGGTTCGCGACTTCTGACTCTGAGGACTCGGGACAGTGGGGACTTTTGGTCCCGGTGGCTGCTCGGTGGAGGGGCCACTTTCAGCACCAGGCTGACCGACTGCTGCGACCTGGTCACGCCAACGCACTCGCTTACGCCGTGCTCGGGGTCGTCGCTCCGCGACCAGACCCCGGCCCTGCTGGAGCGCCGCGGCTGCCTGCGCGTGCCAGGTGGGTGGCTTCCCGGCCGCGTGATCCTCTATCGCCTGCCTACGCACCGCCGGCGGAAGCAACGCAAATGCTCCGTTCGCCTCCTGTTTGCTAGCGAAAAAGCTGAGAGGGTCAGGGTGATCCCCGGCCTCGTCGACCGTACTCGCAAATCCCTGTGGCCTAATATCCTCGACCACCGCCCCTACTCTCTGCAAATGACACGCTCCTTCCACGTCACTGTAACCGGACTCGGAACTGTCCGAGACCAGCCCTCCCGGCCCCTCAGACTCCTCAGCTCCGTCCGGCACCGTTGCGCTGGGACGCACGCTGACTTCACTATCCTCGGACCCGGAGGAGGGTTCTGACGCTAGGCCTGCTACAACATCGTTGGGGGAATCTTCGTCGGAGTCTCCCCCCCCCTTGTTGCAGGCCAACGCGCCAAAAGTCCCATCGGGGCCGAGGTAGACGACGAAAGCCTGCTCCTCTCTGTTTCGGAGGGTCCGCAGGTCCCGGCGAGCCCGACGTTGGCTCAAAAGGACTCCCTGTACCAGTGCCATTGCCGTGTCCTTGGACCGACTGGGGTCCGGTGACCCCGGCGAACAGCCGGTGATGACGACCTCTTCCCTGCCCTTGGTGAACCGGACCGAACCCCAGTTCTTATAATCCAGCGTAACCGGGGAAAGGTTCGCCAGCCAAGGACCCCCCAGGATGACATCCACCTTGAGGTCGAGTGGCATTACCCGAAGCTCAACCTGCTGGCCGTAAGACCCCTTCGACGTCTCAGCAAGGAGCTTGGGCCTGATGCAGGAATTAGCATCATATGTGGTGCCGTCAGCCACTCGAACCCGCATGGCTTGCTCGTGGCGCACCGGCTTGACGCCGGAGAGCCTCTGCAGTGTACTCTTTGCGATGATATTGGTGGATGCTCCCGAATCCACTAACACCTTGACTCTGACGCCCGCAATCCAGGCCCAAAACAGCAACAACGTCGGTGTGCGACTGTGCCTGTCGAAACTCCTCGGGCGCGCTCCCATCGAGGACACCGCTGCCAGGGACTCACACCAGCTCGGACTGATATCGCCGTCCTGCATTATGCAGTCCAGGCGGGTGACTGACGTTTCTGCGTCGGAGTCACAGTCCGGGAGGCAGTAAGTACACGCGTCCGCTAGCAGGCCGATGGCGACTGCTTTCTGAACTGCACTGCGCTCCGGGAAGTCTGGGGGGGACACCGCGACTTGGACTGACGCTGCAGCCAGTTTAGCCGCTATGTGCTTTCTGACTTGCTCGTCCCGGTGCATCAGCTCATTGTCTTGCTGAAGTTCCCTATTCTCCCTTTCCAACTCCTCCTTTACGAAGGCGTGGAAGTCCGCATGGCGTTCTGTTGAGGTAGAAGCCGGGTCCCTACCCTCCAACTCGTACCTGTGCTGCAATCGAGAGGTTCGAAGCGCCTTGTCTTCAGGAGTCAGCCATGGTCTGCGTTTCGGGCCCAAAGCCTGGCGAGCCCTGCTTCGGGTCAACCACGGCCGACTGGGCTTTGAAGTTCTCTCTGGTGGTGAGAGTTCTTCTCCCTCGGCAGGCTTGGGTTTGGCAACGCGAACAAACCGTCCGAACTCCTGATCCAAGATGGCTTTGCGTCGGCGATTGAACTCGCGCACCCTGACGAGCCGCTTCAAGCGCTTATCTAACTCTTCTCGATTCAACTGGGGCTTACTAGTCGTGGGTCCAAGCTTCTGGCTCATCCGCCTTTGCCCTGCCCTCCAAAGCGCAAGGGACTTGACCGGCCGGACCTCTGACTCTTCCAGCTTTAGATACCTTTCTAGCGCCCTGATGGCGGAACGCAGGCGAGCACTTGGCTGCTGGGCCTGAAAGCCTTTCCTAACTCTGGGGGGTAAACGCTGAGCTCTGAACTTCCAGTGCCCGCGAACTCTCGCAACATCCGACCCCTGGTTCTCCAGGTGCTGTTGGTAGACTGCCCGTGGCTCAACTGTGTGGCTCGACCGGTTTTTACCCCGGGTGTCCGCACCGGTGATCCAACAGAGCAGCTCCCACGGCTCCTCGGGACGCGGAACTGAGGCGGTCGCTGGGGTTCTGGCGGACTTCCAGAAGTTTGCCTGCTCTCTTTGGACGCGCTGCTCGACCTGTTCCCGCTCAGGAGGCTCTGGGCTTTCCGTGCGGGTGGCGGCTAGCATGTCTAAACCTTCCTGCTCATACCTCTCGACTCGACTCTGGCTCTTGAGGTGGCGCCTGGCGCTGCCACTAAGGTGTCTCCCACACCTTCTCCACCTATCATGCAGCACCTGCATCGCTGTGGACGCCGGCGCGGGGCCCTTTTGTCCCCCTGACCCCGCAGTGACGGGGCCCGCGCCCTTTACTGCGGGGAGGACGCCCCGGGCTGGGGAGCGTCCTCCTGGACAAAATCCAAACCGATGGCAGCCAAAGCTTCCTCCACCGACTCGTCCCCTATTAACGCCAGGGTGTCCTCCAGGAGGCACTTGGCCCACTCCTTCGGGCGCTGGCTCGCCTGCGGACAGTCGCGGGCATAATGGTCCATGCTCTTGCACAGACGGCAGCCCTCGTACTCTGGGGAGCCGAGTCGTTGCCCTGTGGGTGTCGGAGCGCCAGCGGATGTCGCCATGGCTAGCAGCTCCTCCGTGACATCTACGTGGGCCAGCAGCTGGACCGAGCGGCTCGTCTTATCCTGGCTCTGCCGCAACTCCCGCTCAGCCTCTATGGCCCAAGTCAGGAGTTCGTGGCGGCCTTTACTGGCCGTCCGGCTCAGAGTCAGAACCGAAGCGCCTTTCCTCTCGGCTATAAGGAAGACCTTCCTCCTTATCTCCGGTATCAATCCCGTAAGGAATATCTCCAGCAGCTCCTCTTCCGGCACCGGAGAGGTGAGCTCGTGGGCAGCCAGCATGCTCACGATGTCGTGAGCAAGGTGCACCCCGTCCCAGAACTCGCGGACCGTGCGAGTCTGTCTGTCCTGACTTTGACGCACGCGACGCAGGAACGGACCGATCGACGCCATTTCCCCCTTGTCGGGCATCACCAGCTGCGCCAAGGGAACCACTATGACGTCCAAGGTGAGGTTCTTACCTTCCCGAGCCTCCGTCAACACCGAAGAAAGCTCGCGGTACTCGGAGCTGAGTTTGCCGAAGCAGTGTCTGGCCACTTCTGACAGCAGGGAGTGGTCCGACAACACCTTCTCCTCACCCCCGCTCTCTAGTGGTCCCAGACGCGCCATCTCCATGGCGTAGCGCACCGGCTCCAGTTCCCGAACCTCCCTGACCTGCCGAACAAATCGGAGGAGCCGACCAAAGACGTGGGACGACCCCTCCACCTCTGTGTGGTATTTGTCCACTGCCTTCTCCATGGCTCTGGTGGCCTCCTTGAGAGCGTGCTGCTCGTCCTTACGACTGTAATGGCTCCGGGGCTCCCTGTAACGAGAGGAAGACGAGAAGGTGAACTGGCTGTCGCCATCCCCGTCTTCGCCATCGCCGCCAGGGTCCTCGTCCGGACTCCCCGGGCCTCCCGGCCCTCCAGGGTCACCGCTCCCCGAGCCACCAGGACCACCATGACTGCCGGCACCGGGCATCTCCGAAAGCTCGTTTGGCTCCGAGTGCTCCAGTTGAGGGACCATCCCCCCCCCGTCTCCCGGTGTGTCTGCCGCCTTAGGAATCGGAGGTGGCATCACAGCCGGAAAGTGGTCGAAAGCACCGGGCCACACGTCCGCGGCGCAAAACCCACACACCGGCAGGTACACCTTTTTCATGAACGCCACCACACTTCTCTTAGCGCTCGCCTGACACGCCCACATACGCACCGGGCTCTCCTCGTGCCCGCACCCACAGCGAGCGCAGCTCTCTGCGACGGACGCCAAGGCCGTCGTGAGACTGTGAATCACCTGGGCCCCGAGGACCCTGTCCTCGTCCGAGAACTTTGCCTTCAGGCACTGCCTGATCTGGTTGGATGGGTGTAAGCACCCGGCGACCTGACCAATCAAGGGTGCGATACCTACGAGCAGCGTCGTAAAACAGGCGCTGGGCATCGATCCCCGAGTTGGCATACCCGACCACGTGCTTCCGGAGGGCGTCGCAGACCTGTATAGGAAGGGAAATAAAGTCCCATGAGTGCGGTGGAGACGCTGTCACGTCCGCGCGCGACTCCTCCGGAGGGCTTTGAACGTCCCGGTTCTCGACGTCACAGGTGACGACGGAAGTCGGCTCTACCAGCTCATGTCCCTCTCGGGAGATGGGCGTCTCCTGAACCGGACTCGACGCTGCCGCTGAGGGCCCCCGAGCGTCTGACTCCACGGGCCCTGGGGGCGAGGCCTGAACCAGGGCGAGCCTTTGGACTTGTGACTCTATGACCGCCTGCAGCCTCTCCTCCAGCTGGGCCTCGGCTGCCGCTCGCCGCTCCTCGGCGGCTACCTGCTGAGCGACGCTCTCGTCGACAGCCAACTGCCGGGCAGTCTCCCGGGCTTCTGCGGCCAGCCGGTCTGCAGCCCAGCGCTCTTCGACAGCGCGTCGCTCGGAGACCCTGCGTTCCTCGGCAGCGCGCTGATCGGAGATCCTGCGCTCCTCGGCAGCTCTTTGACTCTCTTGGAGTTGCCGAGACAGCTGTTCCAGGCGAGCCTCGGCAGCCGCCTCCCGAGCTTGCGACTCCTTCTGCCAGGCTTCCTTCAGCTCTTGCAGGTCCTGACTGTTCCTGCTCGAAGTGGACTCCGGGGACGACGACGTGTTCCCTGAGGAAGTCGGACCGGGGTGCGGGGCCGATGGTGCTCGACTGGGCTTCCGGGTGCGAGGCACCGGGCGACTGGGGCCGCTCGGCTTAGGCGCCTGAGTCCTGGGCCTCGGACGTTCCGCGGGATGCTCTTCCTCCGATGAGGACGAGAGGGGAGCAAACCGGTTCGACCAGTTCCCACCGGGGGCTGCGGAACTCGGAGGTGCTGCACCTGACTTCCTAAGACCCCTGTGTGACTTCCGGGTGCGGCCGCTCATTCTGACGGCCGCGACGACCGCTCTCCTTACCTCCTGGAGGTCCGCTCCTTGGCGTACCAGCTCCCCTGGTCTGCTGGCGTTGATGGCAAAGACAGAGAATCTACACCTCCCAAGGGAGTTGTGAGGGTCCTCGCGCTTTTGCTGCATCAACACCCTGGACTCGGAGACTGACTGCTGGTGGATCTCCAGGCGATAAGCGCCGTCCTCGGAGAGCCCATAGTCCTTGAGCTGGAACCACATTAGCCCTGACAGCGGGTGGTCTTTCCCCAGGCGCTTTAGGCCTCGACGGATGTCCTGCCACATAGACTCCTGGTCGGAATCCGAGCAAGAGCTGACACCGGATGAGGTTCCCGCCTTCCTTACCGGACGGCGGGCACTCGTTCCCTGGGACGAGTCCGAGCTGACTGGGGTCGTCCTGGGGAGCCGGCGCCACTCGCGAAGACACCTCCTGCCCATCTGGGTCATCCGGTGTCTCCGGGCTCCAACCCACCAGGTGCTCCTCTCCTTGGCGAGCATCGTCTGCTGGTGCCATGCCATGAAGACAGCTCCAGCTTGACGTCTGCCTCTGCGCCACAGACCCTGTGTCTGGACGACATGCTGGCGCCATGCTGCGAAAGAGGACTCGACCCGGCGCCGACTGCCTTTGTCAAACAGGCCTTGAAGTTGGGCGACCTGTTGGGTGACGTCATTCCACGTTTGGAATGCCAGGCGCTGGAGCTCGCGCTGATGCGCTGACTGGTCCGTCCTGGCCCTCCATGCGACCCACGCAAGCCGCGCTGTTGCGCGCTGACGAGATGGCAGGGAGACTCTCGCACGTCGTTGCGCTGAATTCAGCGCCCAGGTGCTCCATTGACGGAGGGCCAATGCGAGCATGGATTGACGTCGCTCTCCTCGCCAAGCCGGATTGGGCTGGATGCGAGACTCGCGCCCCCGTGACTGGACGACGTCTAGCTGCTCTGGGCGCCGGACATCATCAGACTCCCCTTCTGCCGGGGGACTCCAGTCACTGGCTCGGTAAACCTCAAAGCGCCCTGGGGCACTGATGAGATTCCCTTGCTCGCTCCCCACGAGGGAAGAGAGGGAGGATGCTGCCGGTCCCGACGTCGGTTCCTGACGGACGACCCTACTACTCGCACTCCTGCTGGACGCAGGGAGTGGGGAGAAGGGAGCTGCCGAGGGGTTCAACCCCTTAGCAGAGCGGTCCGAGTCCGACCCGGAGCCGGCGCCTGCCGCCGGCGGTGCCGGAGCCTCGGGCGACGCACGCTTCCGGCGCGCCGGCTGCCGTAGCGCCGAGCTCAATGCGAGCTCGGACACTGGCTCAACCTCACTGACCCTCGCTGGTGAAGGGGTGTTTGGTGGCGAGGCCCTGGGGGGCCCACCAGACAACCCTGGAGGGGCTCTCAGGGGCGTGCGCGCCGGTGTAACCTCGAGGGTTTCACCGACGTATTGGCGCGCAAGCGCGCGCCGCACTCCCCCCCCCTCTCACGGGAGCGCCAATCCCGGCTGTCTGACCCGCCTGCTGCGCCCCAGAACTCCCCAGAGCCTGGGCCGGCTGGCAGGTTCGCAGCGCGAGACCCCGACCGACCGGACCCCACGGCCGAGCCGGGGGCGGCGCCGGCCCGACCCCCCCCACGCCGGCCCGACCGACCGAGGCATTCCTCCTCATCTGAATACATGGGCATAGTATGCGTGCTATGCGTGAGATCCAATCTAGCTAAAGCCGAAAGTGTACACGACACACGTGGCAACTAGCACCCGCCGATCTAGAAATTTACCACTTGCGCCCGAGCACAAGTGGCTACACCGGCCGAAGCGCGGAGATTTCCGGAAAGGAAGATCCTAGAAAGCTAAAGCCCCATGGGGGACATCAAACGTTGCACGCCTGCAAATTAACCAATTGAAAAGCGGTTGGTATGGCAACTAGCACCCGCTCCCAGGAATACGCCACTTGCGCGCGAGCACAAGTAAGCACACCGGCCGAAGCGCGGAGATTCCCGAATAGGGGGGACTAGAAGGCTAAATTGAAGGTAGGGGAAATCCCGAACCAACCCCGAATTTCAGCAAAGGCTTACGCAAAATTGAAAAATTTGCGCAGCGCTTCCGCCGCGAAGGGTCGGAATTGCCGAAAAACGGAGACGATTTGGTTTCCCGACACCTGCGAGTCCAAAAAGCACGTATGCGCGTGCTATGCGTGTATGCGTGCTAGGACTAAAGCAACGCGCGCACCTTAAAAGATTGTCGTCGGGCTAGATTCCTCCACTCCGACGCGGCTCCAAGCAACCTGGAACCCTCAATCCCACACACCACCGCGCAACAAGAACAAGAGCACAGGCATTCTCGATTTCGTAGTGCAAGTACCTCGCTAGCTAATCGCACAAGGCGGGGCGGGTTGGTCAGAATTTGCGCAAGAAAGACAAGGAAGCAACGTGAAAACACGAACTAATTACCATTTTGTAGGAGTCTACACCTTGACTTCTTCTCTTCTTTACGGTTTCGGACTTATACTATTCTACACTTATTAAACGACCGCACGAGGTATGCTTACGATTGGTCAACTACAAGACTTCGGTTTCGTAAATCTTAATAGTTATGCTTTTGCTTTCAAGTGTATGCTTTCAATACACAATATACAGCGGATACGGCTCTTACTTTTTATGTTACAATTCTCAGTTCAGTTCATCTCCGAAACGGGTTACTCTTAGAGTTCTTATACATTCAGGAACTCTTTCCATAACTCAACTGTACTGAGTACTCCGTACAACAGTCTAGGCACCTAACATCAACATCATTCTGATCGGTCCTACTGTACTCCGTACTGAGTACTCCTGCGTTTTATACTTAGCCGTTTTTCTTGCTCTTGTGCTTGCCTCCTAGCACACATATATTCCGTGTCAAGGTCCTGACTGGCCCGCTCTCGTGCCAGCCGTCGTGCCTCACGTTGCCTTCTCTGGAATGGACAGAGGCAGCGCTTGGCTCTGCCTCGCCCTCCGTGGTGAAGTACTGTGTTGATGCTCAAGAGAATCCACTCTCGGTGATCTGCCAGCAACCAATTTCCTTATTTTGGAGAATTTCCTTAGCAAAAAAGACCAGCCAGCTATTCTCATCAACTTGGGTACCCCCAAAACGCTGGCTGCTTCCTTAACGTCGAGTTTCCTTAAAGGTGAGCGATTACTGTAGGCGTTTTTTCATTTTTGCCTAATCAGCACGATGATGATTAGGCGCTTTTTCATTTTTGCCTAATCAGCAAGATGCCCGCGCCGTCAAACTTGTTCGTGTGACAGATTAAATTTATTGCTGTTAGCATCGTCTACATACATCAGACTGTGGTCGAGTTGGTTCAGCGTTAGTCATCGGTCGTGGAGGTAGAGGGGTCGAATCCCGCGGGCGCATAGCACAGTATAAAATTTTGATAGTGCCCTCTGAAAAAAAAGGTAGCGATTTTTTACAAAAAAAAAGTGTCTAAGCCGCATTTTTGTCTAATTGAGCTTGAATTTTTTTGAGCGCCGCCTCTCTTTCATCTTCGGTATATTCTAAACTATTCAAATATTGAGTATAAGCCGTGTTTGGTTCGTGGGCTGCGACTTCCGATAATTTTACGATATCTACCTTGAATATTTTTGAATAAATGTTTTCGGTCATTTTTCGGAAGATTTGATTTCCGATTCCAAGAATTGAGGTCATTTTTTTGCCCAAAGCCGATGATGTAAATGGTCTTGGTGGTTTTGCGTTTGTCTCTAGAAGATGTTCTCGTGGATTGTTTTTATCCTTTATCGAATCATTGATATACTTTTGCACTAATGGATTTATAGTGTAATCAATTTTGAAACTATTACCCGTTTTTAAATCGTGAATTCGCATATGTCCATTGTTAAAATTGTAGTAGTTTGCATTTTCATCGGTCATTTGATTATCACTTTTGACCAGTTTTACATTGTCATAATCTATTCGTGGAGTAAAGCTTAAGGACTCTTTACTCAAATCTTGTTTTGAATACATCCCGATGCTATAAAGCATAGCTATTAAATGGTCCATTGAACTCGGTTTTGACTTTCTTAATTCTAATTCTTTTTTGAAAACATTAATAAAGTCGTCGACATAATCGGTGGTATCACTTATTTTTTTATTAATCTTGCTTCCTTGTATGCTTCGTTGTAATATTTTAGCTTGTGAATCAAAAAATTTGTAACGTTCGATTCCAATAATTTTCATTAAATCCTCGTTCTTGGTATTATACAACTTGGGAGTTAATTGAACTTGTTTAATTCTTGTTGTTTCATTTTTATATGCCGTATTTAACATTTCAAGTATTTCTTCATTAGTATATTTTGTATACAACTCCGTCCATTTGGTTGCTTGTAAACTAAACACCTTGACAAAATTGTTGACAACATTTTTCCATTGCTTTTTGGTAGCTTCGGCAATGCCCTCATCCGAATCTAAAATTTCGAAAATTTCATCTCTTGATAGTACATCTTTTTGACCCGACGGTGGTAATGTGTTGGAAGGTGTAGTAGCGGAGGCGGTTTGTGTAGTTGTCGTATTAGATGTTTGAGTTGTCGTTTGAGCTCGTATTGGTCGTGGTCTTGGTACGGCAAATTTCAGTTTTCGTTCCTCCGCACATCTCGATAAAAAGGCTTTTTGTTCTCGTGACCAATCATACTTTTCTAGAGTATCTTCTTGTGGGCAATAATTAGGATTATTTTTAGCTCTTAATATGATTTTTTCCATATTTTGTTGAGTCTTGGTTTTATTATAATATTGTCGCATTTGAGCTCGTTTTTTTTCGTCAATTGCATATAATTTTTCTCGGATTTCTCTTGTTAAATATGGTTCCGGATAGTCGTTTTTCAAACGGTATTCTTTTTCCGACATTCTTTTTTCCGGTGTGCTCATCTTCGCTTATCTAATACTATCTACGACTATTTTCTTTAAGTTAAAAAAACGTAAGAAAATGTGTTTTCTTATAATGTATGAGACTTTTAGAGTTATTTTGTGGCACGTGCTCGGTATCAAATGCGTTATGTACAAAATATTCCGATTGTGAAGTTGTGTCTCTTGACATTCTTAAAAAATTTAACGCTACGATTACAACTAACATCCTAGATTGGGATTACACAATCTACAAACCAAAACATTTTGATATAATATGGGCAAGCCCACCGTGCACAAGTTATTCAAAAGCACATAGAAAAGGTGTCCGAAATCTAAATTTGGCTGATGCGATGGTAAAACGAACATTGACCATTATAGAATATCTCCAACCCAACTATTGGTATATTGAAAACCCATCGGACGGTGGCTTGTTGCAACATAGAGATTTTATGCGATCATTAACACAATACAAGCATACGTGTTCATATTGCAAATACGGGTTTGGTTATCGTAAAACCACAAATATTTGGACAAATAAACAAAACCTTGAGTTGAAAATGTGTTCCAAAAAAACATCTTATTGTGATACTAAAATGAATTATGGGAAGCACATTGAAACCGCACAACGGACGCGTAGCTCAAATGCAAATATTGGTTACGGCGTTAAATGTGTAGAAAGTGCGTATCGCATTCCCTATAATCTTATACTCGATTTAATGCCATAAAAGGTATTGGGTTGCGGGTAATGGGCATTTCTAAAAAAAAAAATTAAAATGCTATAAGTTTTTTTACAAAAATACTTTTCTTCCTTTGATATACTTTTCTAAACAACCCATTACCCTACTACCACGTACTTTTTTTTAACTTTAAGACATAAATATACTAGAGTATACTTGAAGCAATAACAAGTATTCACTACATACAGTAAACACTCATATTTAATGAAACAGAGATCTGGCTCAGACAAATCACTAAAATCGTGACCCCAGCGCCGCGTATGAATTGTTCATTAGAAGGAACGCGATTCATGAGCCAGCCAGCACCATTCGTTATTTTCCTCACGTCAGCCTTACAAACTGAAATTTTCGAGAAAGCTGTGTGCTGATTTTTCGAAGTGATAAAATGGACCCAGCGAGTAGGCAACAGCTTAGAGAGCTGCACACAGACATGAAGACAGACAGACAGATATTATGGTGTACACACCATAACACCAATAATTGCCTACAGTAATGCCATGTGCAATAATTAGCCTAAAGCCATGTGCACCGCGTCAAGTTATGCCAGCGTCAATTCCTTATGTTAAGATTGCCGAAAGCATGCCAGCCAGCGAGCGCCTTCCTTATTTTGGACCTCTTCCTTATTTTTTTGGGTCCAGCCAGCCAAATCACTAAAATCGTGACCCCCCCCCAAAAAAACGCTGGCTGATTCCTTAACGGTGAATTCCTTAATACTGAGTGTCTACTGTACAACGAATACTAACAAGCTTGCTTTACACATGACATCTTCACACGATATTCAAAGTCTCGTGGATGACGTTAAAGAAAAACTATCAAGTGATGAGTATTTGAAATTTTGCAATTTACTCAAAGAAAGGCATGAAGAAGAATCTCAAAACATTCTTTGTGAATTAATATATGTTAAACCAAGGATTGTTAAAGTTGACCCCGAAAAAAATGATTTTGGTTGTGATTTTCATATGGATTCATCATTTACAAAGATATTAACAAAAATTACAAAGAAAGGTTATGATAACATAAATAATGGAATAAACGAAAAAGGGTATTTTGAACATTGTTTGGATTCAAAACACAAAGACTCCCCTACATATATTAAAACTAAACAATTTTACGATTTGAATATTGAAAATGCCGATGAAAAAGAATATTCGGCATATGTTGAACGGGTAAATATTATATCTTTAAAAATGATGAGTTGATGATGAAAAACTCGTATATGTTCCACGTGTATGTATTATATCTATAAAAATAGTGGAATAATAAAGATGCCCTAAAAACAAATTGCGAAGACGACAATTTGAGCACTAAAGGGACAATGGAAATATTAAGCAATAGATTAAAGTATTTATAACTTTATTGATAATTAAAACCTAGCAACGACTTCTTTGTTAACATATATAATTTGTCACGTTCACTTAACTCCACGGATGGCGATTCGC
>LGRX02009479.1:0-24172 GCA_001247695.2 Cymbomonas tetramitiformis | reverse complement strand
GCTGTTGGAGCTGCTGGAGCTGCTGCAACTGCTGCAACTGCTGCAACTGCTGCGTCTGGGGTTGTTGGAGCAAGAAGGGCTGGGGTTGCAGCGGTTGGAAGGCTTGCTGCAACAACGGAGGCTGGGACGCTTCCTGTCCTACTTCGAGCATCGGCACCGCCTGAGGCACCGCCTGAGGTTGCTGCTGAGGGCTTTGCTGCTGGGGGGGAGGGTTGGTGGTGCCTCCGCTGTCGGCGCGCTGGGCGCATCTTCCCCTGGGCTTGCCATGAAGTCCGCCACTTGGCGCTCCAAGGCCCGCTGCTGGCGTTCCTCAGACAGCTTCAGCTGCTGGGTGAAGTGCGCCTCCTGCTGCTTCAGCATCTTCTGGCTCGCCTCCTCCTGCCTCGCTAACACCGCCGTTAGCTCCTCCACCGTGATTCCCCTCACCGGTGGGGCCGCCTCGGTAACCTCCGACAGAGCGACAAGCGGTTGAGGGGGGGCCACCGTGCGGGCTGACGGCGCCGGCGCCGCGCCCCTCGTTGACGCACGCCCCGAGGCCGGCATGCTTCCGCTGCCAGCAGAGGATCTCCCCCTTTTTTGACCCTTTGCTGAAGTTTGCGGGCCACCGCCACCCGAGCTCAAGCCCCTACCAACCTTACCCGCCGGCTGCCGTATCCGCGGGAGGCTCGACCTCTCCGCCGGGTTTCCCTGGGAGTTGGCTCCCGCGAGTTGGCTCCTCAACTTCTTCCTCGGTGGGGTGCCGGCGGTATCCACGTCCTCGCCCTCGTCCTCCGCCGGGACGGCAATCGCCGACGCACCACCCTGCGGCTCTGCATTCGCACCCCCTCCCCACCGAGCAAGCGCGTCCACGAAGACGTAGTCATCTTGCGTGTAGTGCGGCGAGGAGAAGTTGTCACCCTGAAGATCCTTTGCCGTCAATTGCCTCACGATCGGAGGCAAAGAGACACCTGTGAAGAGCCCACAATCGGACGTCGAGCTTGTCAAAAAGAAATTGGGGGCTACCACTTAGACAAAAGCAATTTCACCGCAAGCATGCTCAGCACCCCCGCAAGAGTACCGATTCACACAAACAAAGAGAATGCCGTACCGTTCTCCAAGCCGTAGTGCTTGTGCAGCTTGATGAGCTTCGGGAAGAAGATTCTCGCGCACTCGTACACAATGTCCGACCCCTCTTCCGTCTTGAAGTGGGCGGCACCACGGGCCTTATCCGTGCTCCCCTGGTTGAGCCGGTTCATCCTGAAGATGTGCGTAAGGTGCGGGGCGGCGTATCTGCCGTGGATTGGCCCACCGCATATGGTGAACCACCCACGGTCTTTCACGTGCAAGATCGTCCCCGCAATATACGCGCCCTTGTATACTTGCCCTTGGTGATACACGACGGATCCCCTCTCGAAACGCCCCTTGGACTTTTCCGTGTACCCCTCCTTCCCATGCACCCCATCCCCCGCCCCGTACACCACCGGTGCTAACTGCGGCAGATCACGGTGATGCACCCAACGGGGATAAAAAGCAACACGTTGCTCCAACGTGGCCTTCGCCCACCCCGGCCAATCCGCGGCAGCGGGCGCCTTCACGACCACCTCCGCCGGTGCGGGCTCTCCCGCCGCGGGGCTCCCCGTGATTGGGGGCGGAGCGACGACCACCTCCGCCGGTGCGGGCTCTCCCGCCGCGGGGCTCCCCGTGATTGGGGGCGGAGCGACTACCACCTCCGCCGGTGCGGGCTTGTGTGGCGGCTTGGCCAACTTCAAAGTGTGTGACAGTGAGGTGCAGCATGAGGCGCAAGTGCCGTGGTCTTGTTACGAGACTTGCGGCACAGGACAGATGGACGAGGATGGTAAGGAGATTCGGCGACTGCAGTTTGTGCAGAAGAAGACGAAGCTGGCCGCCTTGAGCGCCAAGTTGCAGGCGCTGTTGCTGGGGCACGAGCCGGGGGCTTCGCCAAACTGTCAGTGCAAGGGGAACTTCTTAGTGAATAGCGCGACCGCGGGGCAACCGGAGGCATGGGCGTGGAAGAAGTTGGAAGGCTGCGGGGATTGCGCGTTTCTGCGGCCATATGCATATCACACTTTCATGGCATTACACCAGCAGCGGCAGTTTCAGACGTGCGTCAGGGATTTGCCACTGGGACATGCGGTGTTCTTGTTTGACTTCTCGGAGAATCATTCATTGAACATTCCTCGAGAAGTGCAAAGTCTGCATTGGGCGGTGAAGCAGGCGACCATATTAGTCTGCGTGGTGTGGAGACATGCGTGTATGGCCGTGGATGGGGTGGAATCAACCGCGGAGAACCCAGTGCTGGTGAAGGATTACGTGTACTTGTTGAGCGATGACCGGAAGCACGATCACCGCTTCATTCAGTACATGCGGGAGTTGATCATCAGAGACTACTTCATCGGGAGGGGATCGCAAAGCCCTTGTTTATCCACGAGTGGGCAGATGGTTGTGCGGGACAAAATAAGTGCGCGGCAGGGTTTGCGGATGTGGCGAATAGCAAATACGAGTGGTCATTAGGTGTACCTTGCCAACGGAACTTCTTTGAGACGGCGCATGCCAAGGGGGAGCAGGATGGGGCGGGGGCGCATGTCAAGCACGCAGCGGCGGTGGCGGTCATATCAGAGGGTGACAAGTGGTATGCCCGCATCAATTGCGCTGCAGACCTGCATGCGTTCTGTTGCGAGAGATTGAGCCGACGTGCGGATAGCAGTTACGCCAAGGCAAGAGCGAGCTTCAATCAACAGTTTTTTTACTTGGTACCAGAGGACGCACTGCACGAGGAGGCGGGAGGATTGCATGCGGTGGATCACAATGCTGGTGCAGCATACCAGGCGGTGGATGGGACGCAGCGCTTGCATTCTGTAAGGGGGGGGGAGGGCGAGGGGAAGTTGATGGTACGTGAGCGTACATGCTATTGTGTGAACTGTTATGCGGAGTGTGTGCGCTCCATTCCGGACTCGGAGGGATGCTTGGAGACGTCCCACGTGGATGCGTGGAGAGATGTGGAGTTGCGGCCGGCTACGGGCGCGGCCGCCGTGAGTATTCGCGGCATGGTGGAGGAGTATGCGGCGGGTGTGAGTGTAGCCGTGCGGCGTGGTAGCATCATGGCGGTGAAGAAGGATCCTACGGACGCATCACATGCCTACTACTTGGTGAAGGCGCTGTCTGGTGTCACGGAGGTCGGCGGGAGGATCCGCCGTGATGACTATAGACAGACATTTGCTCCTGGAGACTCGGTGATTTCGGGGAGATACTTTGAGTGGACGGATCCAAACGTGCGAGATACATACACCTTAGATACTAGCAAGAAGTGCTTGATTCCGTGTGAAGCCGTACTAGCATGTGATGTTCGCCTAGTTAAGAGGGGGGATGTGCACATGCTACCCCTGAGGGAGCATCAGCGGTTGTTGGCACTTCTGTGAGATTCTAGTGTTATGTAGATGTATATATTGTATATATTGTATATATTGTATATATTGTATATATTGTAGATACGGCCATGTTGCGGTGTATATTGTTATGACTTGTACATACTTCGAATAACTTCTCCGTATCACGTGCTACATCTCACGCACCCGCAATATATGCAATTTCTGCTTTGCAGCCCTTTTTACAGACGAAATTAGCTCCCCAGCACCCCGTGAATATGACCCGATGTGAAATTTCGCTTCTCATTGCCTAGGTATGACCTCTAAATACTTCTCACAACTTCTAATAACTTCACCGTATCACGTGCAACATCTCACGCGCCCACGAGACATGCATTTTCTGTTGTTGCAGTCAGTTTACAGACGAAATTAGCCCCCCAACGCCCCGTGAATGTGACCCGATGTGAAATATCACTTCTCGATGCCTAGTAATAACTTCTAGATACTTCTCACAACTTCTAATAACTTCACCGTATCATTTGCATATCTCACGCGCCCACGAGACATGCATTTTCTGTTTTGCAGTCAGTTTACAGACGAAATTAGCTCCCCAACGCCCCGCGAATGTGACCCGATGTGAAATATCACTTCTCGATGCCTAGTAATAACTTCTAGATACTTCTCACAACTTCTAATAACTTCACCGTATCATTTG
Organism: Cymbomonas tetramitiformis; assembly: GCA_001247695.2. NCBI lineage: Eukaryota > Viridiplantae > Chlorophyta > Pyramimonadophyceae > Pyramimonadales > Pyramimonadaceae > Cymbomonas > Cymbomonas tetramitiformis. Next base: position 20,095 of record LGRX02009479.1, on the reverse strand, counting down.
CATATCTCACGCGCCCACGAGACATGCATTTTCTGTTTTGCAGTCAGTTTACAGACGAAATTAGCTCCCCAACGCCCCGCGAATGTGACCCGATGTGAAATATCACTTCTTGATGCCTAGTAATAACTTCTAGATACTTCTCACAACTTCTAATAATTTCACCGTATCATTTGCATATCTCACGCGCCCACGAGACATGCATTTTCTGTTTTGCAGTCAGTTTACAGACGAAATTAGCTCCCCAGCACCCCGTGAATATGTCCCGATGTGAAATATCACTGCTCGATGCCTAGTAATAACTTCTAGATACTTCTCACAACTTCTAATAACTTCACCGTATCATTTGCATATCTCACGCGCCCACGAGACATGCATATCCTGCTCCGCGGCCCATCTGCGACTTGTATAGCAGCCCTGTGGCCACAATAATTATCGAAAATGCAAAATATTGCATTCGGGTGATTTCTTATAACTTCTAACATGTTCTTGAAACTTCTTGCGACTTCTTAATGCCATTTTCATTGATTATGCAATTTATAGTGCAAGCCCGTCCACCTAGCCGTGCTACATGCCATTAGTTTGTCATGTCCTGGTGGAGCCGAGATGCTCTCCAGATCACATACATGTACATTCTATGGTGGATTACTGGATGGAATGCTCACCTGAGCTTCATGTAAAATCTATCCAGCAACTCATTTTGTAATGAGATTAGCATGAAATTACAATGATCCCTAAACTTGATATATCATGTTAGATGTAATCAGTACATGGTATGCTGACTGTCTTGCATGATAAATTGTCTAGGATATTGTGATACCCAGAACATATCCTGCAGAGTGTGTACAAGTAAACACACACACACACACACTGGCATAAGTACTAATCAGCAGTACTACACACTGCACATACACTAGCATTCATTATACATGTTGAGATTCACTGACTAGAGTGAATAGATCAACTATATTGTATATGGTAATATGGATACCACTTTCCAAACACATGTGCGTGGAAAGTGTCAATGATGGCGATACATAAGGGAACAGGATAAGACAACATGCTGTAGGGCTGGATGGAGTTATCTCCAGACCCGAAGGCAAAATACTGCACCCATAAAACAGCTGGTAACTGTTGGGTGCAGTCCACTCGTCTCATCCCACATATCATCGCTGGAGCAACTACAACAACTACGTTGCATATTGACAGTTGAATCAGACTTGATCAGATCAATTGCATGCAACACACAGATCAGTGTTTACATGATATCTGACAATAGTGTTAAGGATAACACACACATATAAATGTGTTGTGTCAAGTTGCTGTGATTATATCCAGCAAAGTCCAGATTTGTTCTAAATAAGATATATCACTTTGATAAATCTTAAGAGCACAGACCTATGCTCAGAACAAATCATAGGTTGACAAATATCACTGAAGTGGATGTTCCTGAATGGATGTTCCCACTTAAGTTGATAAATCTATACATAATCAGAAAAGTACATTTGCTGTGCATGGGTTTGAATCAGTAAAACCCAGAATGCTGTCAACCATAAATGTTGATATACAGCACAACTCACTTATTTGCTATGAAATTTGTCATGTGCAAACGTGAAGTTCCTTCCAGTGATTCTGTACTTTACATTCCACATATACACTGAGATATGTCACCGAGGCAATATTTTAGATAGCTGAAAAAGCTGTAAAATGGGTAAAAATGCTCCACGCATGATTTCAAAATGAAAAATGTGTGCCCATTTTATTTAAAATTATGATTTTATACCTATTGAGGTATCAGGAAATCATAATGACACATGCCATATCTCGTGTAACGCCCTAGATATTGGGTGTGGAATATGTAGGGGTATACATATTGCTGTAACAATAAATCGCTCAAAATGCTGTACGTAAAACACATTTTGAAATTTCGGATTGATTTTTTTTTGCTAAAATGAATATTTACCTATCAAATGACAATCCCTGATTTATGCAGCATGTGTAACGCCATGTAACACCCTAAAAATTAAATGTGTGTAACAGGGGTGTAACGTACCTCCTGAAAACCACCTTACATTCATGTAGGTATTAAATGCAGTTTTGCTTAAAAATCTTTGCAAAAACATTATACTGCTTATTTTTTACCTATATTAGGGTTACTGATACCATGTAACACCCTAATCACATTATGGGGTATAAGGGCCACTGTAACTATATATGCCCTAAATACCACTATAATTTCGATAAACTTCGTATTTAGCATTAACATATCATGCTGTTTTTGACACAAACATGATTATGTATCGGGCAACAACCCAAGAACTGTTGGGCAACAACCCTAGAACTGTATGAGCTGCTTCCTACAAGGATTGCAAGCTATAAACTATAAACTGTAAGCTATACGCTATGAAATATATAAGCAACTGACTGCCTATATGTTCACACTTCCTCAAAGGGGGAAGAAGGTGGATAGGATTACACACATATCCATTTTATATTCCGATCTGGTGATTTCTGATGGATTGCTTTTGATAAAATCACTGCATCCACAAGTAACGTTGAAATCTGTACAACGTTAAATCCACCATCACTAATAAAGTGTAAACTCGGATGGGAAACTATATCCCAATGACTATAAGTTGACTTTTGCTCAGCATTTACATTCTCGAGTAAGTTGGAATGCTGAATATATACATAACATATAACCTGATACCATGCTTAATTGCATTTCCTGGATCAGAAGATGATAGTTATATAATGTATATATATATATATATATCCCACCTGATACACTTTGGCATTATAGCCGTACATAAGAGTGGGAAGGACAAGTGCATCGCTGTAAGACTGGTTGATATAGTCCCAGTGCTGAAGGCAGAATTTGGCACCCGAATAACAGCTGATAACTGTTGGTGACCACTATGCAAGACCTTCCAAGCGTAACTCCTTTGTCCTAAAATGCAAGTGAATTGTTCATAATATGTTGACATCACATAAAAGCATTCTGATAAAAACCCTATATATTCATATGAGCTGTCATCACTACAATGACACGGGTTTTTGAATCGTCGAAATGAGTATAACTCCGATGAATTTATTAGTACAGAATAAGCTGTTGAGATTATTCCTCCGGCTGGATTGCAATCATTTACAATCCCTGTACATTCCGGTGACAAAATATTGCACTGGACTGATCACCACATTTGGTATAATCTGTTATATATAAGTCACCAGAGAAAGCATTGCAATCAGCACAATGCTGTCTAGACTCACAAAGATGAGTAACAGATATTCTCAGATGTAAATAATAGAGGCACAATGTGACCTACGCTAAAATCGCGTATGCTCGGGCACTGTATTGTGACCTGCGCTAAGATCGTGTATGCATGGACACAACATGACTCGTGCCAATGACGTGGACATACTTTTTGCCACGACATCACATCTGAAATCAATAAATCACTCAGAGAGAAGGTGTTGACATCAGTATAGCACCATTATACATAAAGTCATGAGGATTTTAACGAAGACATAGTCTCTCCGATATTGACAAACATGGTACATATATATATATATATCCATGCTCTCTGATCATATATTGATATCCCACAGCATACGATGATGGTAATAGCAAGCCACTTCGCCGCTGGAGGGTAGTGTTGTATATATACAGCACATGCTTGGGCACTATATGACCCACGCTGATGACGTGGATTCGGGCTGCATCCCAATAACTGCAATGCACCTTCGGTGCAATGGGCTGCAACCCGAGAACTGCTATCCAGCTTCATAGAAAGCTTCCACGTCATCACATAGAGGTCGGACCTCTGTTGTATTTGAACGGCGCTTGACAACCGCCTAGCAATACACTTCCTTGAGGGGGGAAGATGATAAGCTAGAAATACAACTAAAAACCAAATAAATAATAAAGACAAATAATAAAACAAATATAAGTTGCATCATTGTTTTTGTTTTGGTAAGCCTGACTATGTATAGTCAAACCATGCAGAACTCCATGAAGTTGACACATATATGTATCAAACATTTCTAAAGTCATCAGCCATGACATACATATGAGCTTGATTTTGAAGACCTAGACATTGTATACATCCAGTCTAACATGTATCCAGACTAGAATTGTATATTGACACGGTGCAAGCATTATAGCCTCTGCCACCGATGATCATTGAAAAGTGTATTGGCATTTCTTTGAGGTAATATTGCCTACTGAATGAGCCATACCAACCATCTTGTCTTCATTGATCATTACATATCTGATCATATCGCCATTGAGCAATGCCTATTCTGTGAGATTATATATCACGAGGCATTTCATTAGTGCACGTTAAACAATTGAAGTGCAACAAAGATCATCAGCTCTACATCATACCAAAAGGTTGAGTTATTGTCAATTGATTTTTTTAGACACCATTTCTCAGAGGTCTATTCATCATAAAAGACAGAGTCTGTGCAATCATGGCTATTCAGCCTCCGACATAGCTGCATAGTTATTTAGCTTATGACCCAACCGTTGTTAAGCAGCCTCCACGCTATATGGCTGAAAAATGGCAAGCAATCTCTTCGGTCATTCTTGGGCATAGAGCAATCAAGCACAGCCAATCCAGGATGTTTATCCCAAAATTCTCTAAGAATTATTCATATTTTCCATGTGTCATATGAAAACAACCAAATACCACCCTATGATGGGAGTCATCTCCTTCAGTGGATGGTAATTTTGCATGGTGACTTTCTGGCTGTTTATTTTCTTCGCATGCTGCAGGTCTGCTGCCTCCCTGTGTGATTCGTCCTCTATGGAAGAACAAGACATGTTGAAGCCAGTCTTGCTTTTGGATGAAGAAAGCTCAGAAGATGAGCTAGTAGATTCCAGCAAGTTTCGTGGCTGGTACAACGTTCCGGATGTAGCATTAGCAAAGAGGCGCTTGCTGAATAAGAAAAAAGCTGAGCGTGATGCCAAAAGACGTAAGAAACAATGTCCTCAGTGGATGTTGGATAGTCAATGGTAGCTCTAGCTAGAAAAGTACATTAGATTCAGATTCTGAACATTTAAGTGGGCTTGAATGCACTCAAATTTGTACTGAGTTGCAATTATCCAAAGTGTTTACTCTGACATCATTACTTATTTGTGGAATAGCATACAATGGTATAAACCATCCACATATAGATTGACACCATATTTGTAATTTCATATCATTTTGGCACATAAGACAAGCATGCTTCATTAAGGAATGAAAACTCTTTCAAAGTTCATTCTGGAATATTTAGAAATTTGTTGCCTCATCCATTAGGCCACGAAGTCTTGGAAAACCCGCAATCTGTATACGGTTTCCAAGCGCAGTTCATCCTCATTCTGGAAAGTGACAGAAATTTTATAGTCATAAAACAAGTCACAATTCTATCGGATTGAAATGACACATTCATCATTCATACTTCTTTATCATAACAAGTCTCTGAATAGTGTTTGCCCAAAAATAAAATGGGCACCATTGAGATAAGTGATCATGTGCTGAAGAATATACACATATCACTAAACAATTCCGTGTTCTATTCATAATGAAATGACATGTCAGCCATCCATCAACTACGAAAATACAACTCGTAGTAAGTTGTTGTCATTACGGACACTTCTTGATTGACTCTCCATTAGCTTCGATACCAAAGTTAACTTCGGTACCATCACTGATTTCTTTGTTCATCATGACAATCATTTTCCAGAACCATTGTCTAAGTTGGGTACACTATAGTGACCCTGAACTGACAAAGTATGTGGGCTGCAATCCAGCGACTGCATTTGACATCATCTGGCGCATTTGCCACATTCAAAAACGTCAGGCATATTGCCAATATGACGTAGAAAAATCAATGTTCAAATTAACATTGTTACCTCTAAAGCATTCGATGAGTAATCTCGGTCTGATTCTCTATCAAACCATTTTTTCACATAACATAATGATTGAATAACATCCTCCATCACCATCTGATTGGTTTGATACATCTCTTTTTGCGAGGGGGAGGAAGAGTATAGATTCATTCATTTTCATACAGCTGCCACACCTTACATCATTGTGATTTTGCTTGGAAAATTAAAGATCTTATCAAAAGTTCCAGCATCTGTGTATAGCAGCCATAAAATTGATGACACGGTACATCATGCCGATTGAAACATCAAATGAAGTCTTATTTGACTTATTGACACATAAAGTTCATTATGAAGAAATCATAGATGCATATTTCTCCGGCTCTATCATATTATATGAAAGGCACTGACATAGGAGAACGATGGGTTTTCAAAGGTGAATAAGCTATATTGTAAGCTTACGACCATCACTTTGACGTCAACAGCCTGAGATGCTGATTGTCGAAATTCAAGAGTTGAAAGATTCGATGAATCAACCTTGATACATGTGTTTTGATTGATAAATTGTTGATCCATGGTTTCTCCCCAAATCTTGAGAAGCTGGCACACAAGTTGTTGCCAATGTCTTAAGGAAAGCATCTGAGCAAAGGATTGCCAGTTGTACCATCAGGCATCGAATTCCATAAACAGCAAAGCCGAGTGAGTAAATCCGCCACTCTAGCTATTTGCCCGTCATTCCTTCCAGGTTCATGACAAGAGACAATTCATCAAAGTCATACACCAATGCATAATTCACATGCATGGTTGCACAGTTTGTATCCGAATGCCATTCCATCAAGGTTAAACATCTTGACAGTAACTCTGGCCAACCAAAAGCCTTCCTGTCTTCGGATATCTTGAGCATTCTCATTTCCAGCTCCATTATGGACTAGGAAGCATCATGACTGTGCCTCGCCAGGACGCTAATCCTCAAAGCCGCACACTTGAGGCGAGCCTTATGAGACAGTGACCTTTGGCTTGTGGGGCGTCAACCCCTTATCAAATCCTGAACACTTGTTAACACCTGGATAAATTTATCATGATGCAACTTAAGTGGGATTATAAGTTCCATATAATCATATTGTCTACGTATGCTGAAGGCATAACTGCCGCATATGATCACAATAGGTCGCAGCTTCTATAACATTGTGGCTTCTGAGTCAAAAGCTGATAGCCAATGACTTTTGCCAATAATTGCCGACCTAATAATAATCAGGCCGTGGAAACATGTACCCAAGAGGTTTTCATCCATCGGTCGTATATAATCAGGGCTGCATCCCAAGAACTGCAGGGCTGCATCCCAAGAACTGCGATGCGCCTTCGGTGCAATGGGCTGCAACCCTAGAACTGCAGGGTTATATCCCTAACATTTTTTACCCTGCATCAAATTGATATGCAGGAGCAGGAATTGATCCTTCCTTGCTAAGGTGTAGTGAGCCTTGTATAAATCATACCCTTACACAGATACGCATATGCGGGTACCAATATCTGTGAAAAACTGCTAATGCTACCTTTGCCAAGACCGTGGTTTGTCATCGGATTCTGTGGCCAGTCATCCGAGCTACCGGAGATATCGACTGAGGTAGACGGAGTTGTGATCCTAAGTTGTGCTTGACAAACATAACTAAAGAAATTTCACATTAGTACGTGGCGAATCCATTCTCACTCATCGCGATAGATGTTCGTCAAAGCGCGCGTACCGGACCAAATATTGAGGAGATGAGCAGACCGGGTAAAGGATTATAAGTCCAATCCCGTTAAGCAGGGCCACTCCGTTTGCATTAAAAACAAGCCCCCAAAATCGGGCTCCCCGTTGCCGCCTGTGAACCTCCATAGTAGCTTCAGGAGGGGAGGAAGGGTTGGGTGCACTATATATAACTGTGGAAACATGTACCCAAGGGTTTTCGTCGATCAGTCATATATATAAGGCCGAGAATCGTGCGATTATAAATCGTTAAATCGTGGGATCATCGTTCGCAAAGAACGACGGCTAGCGCAAATAATCCGTAACGTAGACTTCGGATGCTTTGAATCGTCACTCTGGCGCACGATACGTGTGGATCAATCAGTAATCCAGCGTCAATCTGCATCACGAAACGCAATTCATTGAACCTTGAAACGTCACTCTGAAATACGATACGATTTCCAGAAGGTGGGCTACATCCTAAGAACTGTAAGGTGAGGGACTAAAGTGGACTCAGTTCCCCCCAATAACCTAAAAACACCATGAGGGACGCCTCAAATCGGTGTAAGAAGACTGGTACCAGCAAGAAGCGACAACAACAAAGACATCATAGACATATACAAAGGTATGCCCGTTGTGAGGTCACAACTCTTTTAAGAGGGGAGATCTGTCAGGGTCATGACCGATGACATATGTGTCATACATGTCATACGTGTCATACCTGTCAGACATGTCATACCATGTCATGTCATATATTATTATGACAGTCGGTCGTGTCATATATTATTATGACAGTCGACAGTATGGTCGATCATGACTGTACATGTCGAGTCGCGTCATATATTAATATGACAGTCGTCAGTACGGTCGACGATGACTGTACATGTCGCCAGATGATAATGTCATATCATCAGGCATCCCTGTCATCGAGAGTTCGTATGTCGAACTCGAAGATGGCAAAGCAAAGATACATCTTGAATACAAACAAGAACCATCTTGGCTTTCAGCATGCGCGGAACTCGCATGCGCAGCATGAACGAACTAGTCGTTATTACCATGCTGGTCGTTCAACCTACGTCTCGGGTTCACAACCCAATGGCGGTACCATCTAAGATGATGGGAGACGTATGGTACAAAAGTGAGGAAGCGTTGTGCTTCAGCAGATCTTCTTACAGAGACTGCACTCACAAACCCGCTCATCCGTACACTTGCATTGCTGTCCAACTTTGCAGTGTTTATTTGTATATTGATAATATATTCACGGCGCATGTTTATCCCGCCGTATCAGTAATCGGCTCGGAGTCGAAGGCGAAGTCCAGACTCCCACAGTGCTGCGGCATGCCTGCCGTGTCGGAACCCTCGGCCGGCACGGAGTGCACGTCGGAGTCCGCGGCGGGCGCGTGATCGAGAGATGGAGGCGGGTCGGCCGGAGGGGCCATAAAGGTCATTACCGCCGCATCCGGCGGCGGGTCAGGCTGCTGCTCCGTGAGCACCACAGACTGGGCGGTGGCACCACCAGCCCCCTGGAACGAGGCGAGGGCGGCAGCAAACTCACGCGGAAGTGGTCGATTGCCCGCTGGAAGAGCGGAGTCGGGGACACGCGATGCATTGTAGGCCTCTTTGCACGTGAAGGGGCAAATGCCCTTCGTGTCATGGTGAGCGTCGGTGAGCCCCCACAACCGAAAGCAGAGGATGCACGGGTACCCGACACCCTTCCAACGCATGATTAGGGCACCAGGCGGCTCGGGCCGCCACTCACCCACGGGCTTGATGGCGTGGGTCGGCTCGCGATGGGCGGAGGCGGAGTTGAATGACGGTTTCTTGGGACGGTAGGCACCGTCACCACCACCACCACCAGGGGGAGAGGGGGGGACGGTGTCAGCGGCGGGGGTGGCGAAAGGCAGCTCCTCCCTCCACACCGTGCGCACACGTAGGCACAATGTGGAAAAAGAGAACCGCGCACCACCACGGAGTTCACGGATGATGGGGACGTACAACGGGGTCACGAAGGGTGAGTGCTTGGCGGAGGTGGCGAGGATGTGGTAGAGGTCCTTCACCCGCTTCTCCTCGCTGTACCCGACGTTGATGCGCGCGTGCTTGTCGCCCAAGTCACGGATAGTGGTAAGTTGGGGGGCGGGGTCGTTGTTCTCGTCGATGATGGTGGAACGCATTTTGACCCAAAAACGGTCCGTGTCGGAGTCCGGCACTCCCTCCACCTCGTACCTCAGACGCTGAAGAATGTAGCGGCCATCCCCAGGGTGGTCACGTGCTGCCTCGGTGTACAAAGCCAAGGCAGTACCACGAAGAACAACTGGTAAGACGGTGAACACGATCTCGTTCAGGACGACGTGGTAGAAGTCATAATCGTGCTCGAGGTCGAGGATCTTGGAGAAATCCGTGAAGGAGACGGGGAAGAGAACGTGACGGAGCGCGGAGAGGAGGGCAGTAAAATCGGTGTCGGCAGTCTCGTTGTCGAGCGTAAAACCATGCTTAGGGTTGTACCCTCCAGTGCGCAAAATGGAGACGATGTCGGTGGAATAGGTGAAGGCGTACGACAGCTGCTCCGGGTATTCATTTTCCCTCCCCTCCTCCACCGGAGTGGAGGAAAGTGCTGACGGGTCGTTGAAGAACATGGAAGCAGTCGGCGATGGCCGTAATGACGATGGCCGCGAACGCAAGGAGGCGGTGGTGATGATCCTCCTTGGACGCGATGTGCCAGGTGAATTGGCGTTTGATGACGGTGAGGACTGCGGGGATGCGGCGCCAGTCCGCCTTGCAGACCGCAGAGCCTCTGCAAGGATATTTTGACGTTGTTGAGACATACTTGGAACGAAATAAGATGCCAGAATTTCGACGGAAGTGGTAACGGATAAGAACGGATTCGAACGGAAAAGTAAACCACCAATCACAAACGGCAGGCGGAGTACTCGAACGGGCAAAGACGGTAACGGAGATGTCTTTAAACCGCTGACGGATAAGAACGGTAAAAACGGATGTAGGATCGGCGTTGAGGCCGAAGCGAGCAAAATGTTGTGAGCACCACTAGCGCGGTACGGGACCGATAACCTTATAGGAAGAATGATCTGGTAATATATTTGTAACGGGTAAATATATTGGCAGTGAAGCACAGAAAACACGCAGGGCCGGGTGCTCGGAACGGTGATAACATAAAACTGATAAGTTAGTCTAACTAGCAGGCTAACTGGCAGGTCACGGATCGGTGTCACGGCTAACTGGGTGTCACATGTCACACACACACGGCGAGGGGTGAAACAGGGAGAAGCAGGCCCCCATACAGTGGGGGGGAAATCAGCTTCCCCGTGACATCCCCGTCGGACTTGCCTCTGCTCCAAATAGTTCTCCCAGGGTCTGGTGACCGTGTAATTGTAAGAAATGCATCCACCTCTCGACATCGTGTAATACATGACAGGCTATCAAAATTCATTCCTTTTCCGAATTCCAGGATCCAGCCGAGCGTCTGCGTCCGACGCGGGACGTCTATCGTCGCGTCTGCTCATCTCACATCTGTATCATTATTTAGAGCCGATGGATATTACCGGATATACCCAAATAGAAAACTGAAACCTCACCCTGACCCTCGATGTGAGGAGAGAATCGTTACCAATAACATTTAATATGACGTGGTCAATAAATTGTGTGACACTTGTAAGAAATCAGAATCTGAACCCCGAATTTAGGCGCGTGACACTTTGTGATGCTCAACTGCTTCAATTCGATGCTGCCAAATCGGATTCCACGTTCGAGTTGGTTGATTGACCAACAAGAACAAATGCAGATGCAATTTTTCGCGAGTGAAACCTTTTCCCAGCTGTCAGTGCAAGATTCTGTTGTTATTGACGTTCAACACCTGCAAGTTCCAGGTAGCCTTCAAACAGAGAGAATATGTCGATCTCCATGCTCCGCCCTCTCCCCACACAATCTCCCTCCACCCGTCTCAGGTAAGCACCAACTCGAAACCCGCCATCCTATGATTCCCTTCTTTCTGGTGTGCGTTTCTCTCCGCACGTTCGAGGAAACCGGTCACAAGAAGAAGTTCCACCTTTCCCCGGAAGAAGCCTAAAGCTCTTTGAAACCAGCATAGTCTTGTATCTGGGATCCACAAGTTGAAGCTGTCTCAGTTAGACTTAAATACCTTGTCATGTCCTTGTTCACTAGCAAAATACTGCACGAAGCTTTTTGATCTCGCCAGCACGAAGTTTTAGTGTGGTCTGCGGTTGGCTGTGTGAACTCAGGTCGTCTGCTAGCTCTCAAAGAAAAAGTCTTGTTTCTTCAGCGCGACGACAACTGACGGTCACTGCAGGTGCGTTGTGTTACTTTCCGAAGTCGTATACCACGATCTTGATAACCCCTACTCCGTATGCAAACCACTAGCCCAAAGCTCAGAGCACGATTATGCTGTGCAGGTCGCGATGAGAACGAAGAGGCACAGAGCTGGACTGCTAAGCTGAGTGGAGCTGCCCTGCCTGTCATGCTTTCAATCTCGCTTGCTGCGACTGCGATAGGTGCAATACCAGTTGCCCTCATCGAACTTCGTTTTGGCCTCGTTTTGGCCCTGCAGCTAGGTTGCCACGGAGAGTTAAGGTTGTGCCAGGAGGCGCCTCGTAAAAATACCTGTCTTTATTAGCGCGGTGTAAGATGGTATCCAAGTTTGCCTCCTTCGCCGCCGGACTTTCAGTGTGCTCTTTAGTTTCCGCTACGCCCCCTGACAACAATAGATACCAGGGCCTTTGCACGACTTAGAAATACATACGCATGACCCGTAGTTTGTTCCGATACGAAAGTTATTTATCTGGGTAGAGATCTCTGGTTCGGAATGCAGGGCCGGAGCCCGCAGAGGCCGCAAGGAGCGCTGCACGCGCTGGGGGGCGCGGGGGTTTCGCCGCGCGAGGAAGTTCCTCTTCCACTCGCACGTCTGCCGCCCCTCGCGATTCTGTAGCTACAGCCCCACCTCCCGCCAGCACCAATACAGTCATCCGCGAAACCAACACAGTGGTGGTGGTCCAGCCACCACCTCCACCTCTCTTCCCGATTATACCGATTGTGCCAATTGTGCCAATTGTGCCGTTTGGGATGGGCGGCGGCGGAGGAGGTGCAACTCAGGCCGAGTTGCAGCGAGGTACGTCAAACTCCTCGTGAAGACCCATTATTTCCGACCCTTGTCTGCCGAAGTATTTCAGATCCTGTATAGTGAATAATCAGCTTAATGTTGGCGAACTTGCAGCTGTTAGTGAGCGCGTCAGCCAACTTAAGTCATGTAACTAGGGGTTGCTAGAAATTCGTGACGTAACTTTCAACAAGTTGCTGACTCCATGGAAGTTTTGTTTTCCCGACACAGTTGGAGGAAAAGTTTTAAATTCCAAGTAAGTACCGGGGATATATTTAGATGAGAGTGAGCTGTCGACAGCCATGTAAGTGAAGTGGTTTCGGCGTATTTCTATGTATGACATTGCTTTGACGGGATGGGGTGAGGCGTGACTGTTGTGGCTGGGTCACAGAAAGGGAAGTGGACCTGAAGCAGGCCGAAGACATTGGAGCTCTGAAGGCAAAGACTGAGGGGGAGCAGATCCAAATTGAGGATCTGAAAAGACAGATCGCGGAGATCCAGGCGGCCAAGTAAACAAGACCACTTCGAAGATCCAACCTTCCACATTTATTCTCTTCACCTCGTTCAGTCTTTTGGCTAGCTTTGGTGACTAGGAGTATCCAATGAAATAGTAGATTATCAGAATGTAATAACCAATGAAATAGCAGAATGTTAGAATAGTCCAGTTACATATGTGATAGGCCACCTTTTGAATCTATGAAATCCCCATATTCATTAGTGGATAGTCTGTGAAGGATTATTATTTCAAAAGACTGTCGACCCTTCATATTTCTATAATTCTGACAGCAAACATGTGTAGTGCTTATCAGTATCCGATGAGGAAGAAAGTGCTTCTGAGGTGTGCACTGTGGAATGCGGTTGGGCTCACCGTGGACTGTACGTGATGCATCGTCTGGGCCATTCACGGGCGATATCTGGACCTGTCGTGGGCATGGTTTGATGACGATGGTGTGCCCTGCAGTGGGCCAAGCACCAGCACATACTATACATAATATGCCCCCTAAAAATAATCTCTCCAAAATTGTACGACCTTCATGCTGAGGTCTATGACCTAAGAAACATAATTGCATCTGATATTGTTCTTATTTACCATCCCATGCACTCACAACCACTGAAATTTAAAAATGCGTTCAAAAAACAGAAATGATGCCCCAGCAACATCAAACTAATTGTTCGAGTCTTATTCACTTGTGCCCAATGCAATCAACCTTGATTTAGCTTCTAGTTCGCCGAGAGACACATGTAATGTTTTGCTATCGCTTTATGCAAAAGTCCTCTAATTTGCATATTTTGATAACTTGATAATAAAATATCCTAAAAATCGATGTACGAAACGTCTAGAAAAAATCGTCTTATGACTTTGTTACTACGGAAAGAAATTTAAAAACCTTTGGCTATGCTTTGCTTTATGCGGGACTCGTCAAGATTTTGATATGAAGTATTCACACTATTGCACAAACTAGCAATATACCAACACGCAGTTAATATTTCTACGTACAGGCATTTCATATTTAGATATGTACAGGCCTTTCCAACTAATTACTTTGATTTCACAACAGCTAAGCCTACAACTGTGCCCTCAAGAATCCTATGAACTACACGCATGCCAGGCTAAAATTCTCGGTTGTTTCATGTGCGCGAGAATGTTGAAAGATCTTCAAACAAGCATCCCACTACCTGCAAGCATAGTCAGGCCATTGGTAGTACGGTGGAGAATGCACGCAACTAAAATTTCAGCAAACAGTATCTAAGGATCACGGAACCGCAAGAAAGACGTATATGCCATAGCATGGTCTGCACAGACCGGGGAAAGATCCCTCCGGGGAGAGTCCCCAGGAGTCGCGCTGCTATACCATTGGAAAACATTTTCAATCAAACTCCAGAAAACAAGCACATCCAGCACGTTACAGAACGCACGCAACTCTGCGCGGCAAAATATCCCACAAAAATCATTCGTCGTCGCGCTAGTACTCAGCCAGAACCGCATTCCTACGAGAAGCGCTTTACATCATGCGAGATGCGCTCTGCGAGGGGCGAAAAAGCCAGCTTCCTGCGCATGATTCAAACCCTAAAAACGTGCCGCTGGAGCCGCCGAATGGAGAAATCAGAAAACACGGTCGGGGGAACAAAACATTCCTGGTGCGAAAGAGTATGCCGAGCGAACAAAGGTAGACAAGATGTTGACGTTCATGCGGTTTTTCTGCAAGAACAAGAAAACACGGTTTAAAACAGTGCAAAAAACAAAAAGAGAACTAACGGAAGTGAACAGAGGAAACAGTGCAGGAAGAAAACAGTGCAGTACAGAGGCACCGCCAGTCAGCAGCTACAGCGAGATGTTTGGTGAAATGAAGTAATTTAGCGAGGCTTGCTGTTCTAATCATAAGTTCAAAATAAGTTGATGTTACGTTCGAAAGTTCTCGAGCGCGCAACCACCTCTATCGGCCAATCAACGCGCAACGCAACAGCGCACGCCCGCGCCGGACACAAAAATCGGGATCGTGTTGAATCGCGAGTCTTTGTCCATGCTCGACACTCGCGCGACTGTGACACGGAACGCTCATCGTCACGGGACACGATTGCAACTATTGCATGCAACACAGATTATTCGCAATTACTGTTACGAAAATAATTTATGTTTCCGAAAACGGGGATAAAGCTTACACAAATTATTTTTTGCAAATTTCGTTTTTGCTCAAATTTAAATTACATCAAACGAATGCATCCATAACAACATTTTCCCTTTTCCAAAATGTTTCAAAAAAAATTCCCAAAGTTTGGGTATCCCTTTATGCACAACGATTTGCCACAGCACAACATGCAAAGCAATGACCACTTGTATGAATCATACCGACGCATGTGCACTTGAATGAGCCGGTGCATGTGCACTTGTATGAATCATATATGAGCACATAGACAAACTAGTATGGTCAACACCGTGCTTGTGATATGACACAAATTACCTGATCATATACGCAGCAAGCATCATGCAGTTCCGGAGAAACAATGTATCATACAATATTGTAATTCACTCAGAGAATGCATCATGAAATCTCTCCATCATCTCATTGTTTATTGCACTTGCCGCCTTCATACAAGTTTCATCACTAATTCAAGTTTGGTGACCACATCATATACTGCATCATAGGCATTTTACTGTAAGCAAACAATCATGCTGCAATGTTTTTGAGACACAGTCGATACACATCTCCAACCTAATAAAACGCCCCAATGTCCTCACCGTGCATGTGCATGTGCAACTCTGTTCCTCGTTAGTAGTTGAATCTTCACGTCATGGCAACACGGAATGGCGTCAACTTTCAAGAAATTTGCACGAGGGGCTATCTGCACACAACACATACCATAACAATCGCCATGCTGACCATGCACAATGTGTATCCGGTACCAGCATCAATCGATACCCGTACCAGTACATGAATACCTATCTATGTGTGATCCTCATGAATGGCTAAGAATGCACAAACAATGCACCTACCATCATCATATACCAGCGCGCCAGCGAGCTTCTCTAAAAAAAATAGCAAAACAAACCAGCACATACTTCTGTCCAAATAACTTGCTGGCGCTTATTTCCATGGGGGCTTTTACAACTAGCCTGCGCCAGAAATGGGAGGTATAAGCTGGATATTAGTGGCGCTCATGGCATGAGACTTACACGCATGTATAGATGCATCGAGTATGGCACGGTTCCATCAGACCCCTTCGATCGAGGGCAATTCCGGGAAGCATTGGATTGGGTGGCACCTCCGGGAAGCATCCAATACCAACCGCTCGATCTCCTCAGGAGTTTGCATGTCCATGATAACAGGCGTTGATGCTGACTGTTGGGGTGCACTCTCAGTCACCACGGAAGCTTTACCGCCGCCCAAGTGCTGCATGCACCACGGGTGTTGCTTGAGGCCCTGGAGGCTGATGCGCATCGTCGGGCGAGTGACAAAGATACTCGCCAGAAGGTCCGCAAATTCCTAGTTGCACCCCTCCCCTCCCCTCCCATCACACTCACCAAAAGGTCCGCAAATTCCTAGTTGCACCCCCTCCCTCCCTCCCATCACTCGCCAGAAGGTCCGCAAATTCCTAGTTGCACCCCTCAAAGGTCTATGATTTCCTAGTTGCAACCCTCCCCTCCCGTCCCATCACACTCAACCACACCACACGTCCACTCTACGAGGAAATGTCTTATCACGCTGTGCGTGCCCTGGTGGCGCTCCGATGCCTGGACACTGATTAACTTTCGCACACACCTCTCTGCTTGCCCCGACCGTTTTTGGCAGCCAGGAGACAGCCAGTCCTCGCGTTCATCTGCCCGCAACCCTCATCTATCCTTTTCCAAACCATTCACAGCAGCGTGCGTCCCACTGTATGCCCACGTCACACGTCTCAGCAGCGTGTGTCCCACTGTGTGCCCACGTCACACGTCTCAGCAGAGTGCGCCCCACGTCACACGTCTTGGCAGAGTGCGCCCCACTGCTATTCCCACGTCACACGTCTCAGCAGGGTGCGTCCCACTGCTATTCCTACGTCACACGTCTCAGCAGAGTGCGCCCCACTGCTATTCCCACGTCACACGTCACGAGAGGGCAGCGCGCAGCGGAATCCACGCGGCCCAATCGAGACAGTTGCGCAGATCTCCACTATGCGCCACGCGTGCTACAGTAAAGAAGAACCAGGCCAGTCTCCTCATCACCACACAGTGCAGAGCATTGAAGCACCCTTTCAGGAGACCATCAAGGCGCGGATCATCTCTGACTGCAGTGGCCAAAACGTTGATGGAGGGTGAGGTTGGCAACAAAGTCTCAGGAGAGCTTGACACGTAGGTAGTACAGGGAGTGCCCTAACTCTTTCGATACCCAACTCTCGTTCAGCTTCAATGCACCCAAAACCTCGATGCCTCCTTCCACACCTCACGCCTGGCATCGCGCGAGGGCCCAGCGATCTGAGCGGATTTGCCGAGGATGCTTCTGGGGGGCACTGCCAGGCCAGCGTGAAGGCTACCTCGGAAACGCTCGTGTGCTCCGGCAGCGTGTACCTGGCGTGCATGACGCTCATGATGACGGTGTTTTCCGGCCTGTTCGGGTCGTTGAATGGATACTCACCAAATACCTTTGAGGGCGGGTCGCAACCCCACCCTCCCTCAGGCTCCGCTGCTCGAGCAAGCCATCTATACCCGCCATGGGTCTGCGTGCAAAGCCGAGGGGAAACTAATTATGAATCATACGTGGCCCTCGGGTCTGACTACCCGCACTGCCACAGCGCGGCGGCCTGTACAAAATCCAGTCATGCATCAGACGACGCCAAAAGCATGCTCAAACCTACAGCACGAGAAGCAGTGCTCCACCCTGTATCAGGCGAAGCGGAGGCGACGATCCAGCCTGTAGCCAGCAAAGCAGGGTTTCTTCACGAGCAGCAGCCATCAGCAGAGAGCTCTCCCTGATGGCTGCGTCCTCGGGGTGCTGGCTCGCAAGCCGCAGCACACGAGTCAGAGCCTTCGCCTACGCCACTACCCGATCCATGGTCCCCCGTCACACGCGCTGTCTCAGGAGTGATCCACGTCAGAGCCGAGGCTGCCGCAGATGTCTCCTCGCGGCCCTAACCGCGGGGTCAAGTGTTCGTGCCCATTCACGTGCATGGCTTATTTGCAGCATTTGGGACAGTGCACATCAGCAGTTCCACGTGGCGCGCACAAAAGTGAGACAATTGGACTTTGCTGGGCTCCTCAGCCACGGCTGATACAGCCAAGCGCGGCAGAGAGCGGCCCGGCTGAAGGCAGGCCCCGCTGAAGGCAGGCCCGCACAGGGCGCACGGCCACCACAGTATTGATGCCGTACCATGACGTATAGTATGACACCACAGGCCCAAACGTCGGCGAGCTTGCCATCGTATTCCGCTTCCATCAGGGTCTCCGGGGCCATGTATGCTGTTGTGCCCACCCTGCAGGGGGGCATGGACAAACCCTGTGATACATTTCGACCTTCGAGAAACCGCAGAGGTAGATGTCGGAAGATATCCCTAACCCAAGCGAAACGAAAGCGAATCGATGGGGTTGTTGAGGAACACATTGCCGGACAAGGAGATGGAGGGAAGCTGACCTGGACTTGGCGATAGAGTGCACCAGCGTGGACTTAGAGAAGCCGAAGTCGCACAGCTTCAATGTGAGAGACTGCATCAAACGCATGCGCGCATGCACAACCCATCAGACTCCCGACCACTGGTATCAGCTCCGCATCTGGTCCTTCGGGTGCTAACAAATGATGGAATAAAGTGGGCAATCGTCGTTTGCAAACAACTGGCCGATCAAGGAGCCTGCCAAGAGTGCATGCTGACGGGGAAGATGCCGCGGAACAGTATGATCGCGGTGGCAAACAACGAACAGAGGTGCCGCCTTAAACCCGCGGAAGGTTCAGCATCTTGTAACATGACAGGCGCCGCTCTAGCTGTGAGGCATTCTGTTGGGGGGGGGGAACCAGGGGCCGAGGAGGCCGCACCTCTCCGTCACTAATCAAAATGTTGTCCAGTTTCAAATCACGGTGGATGATCTCCTGCGAATGAAGGTACTCCACCCCTGCATCGCCTCCGCGCCCCTGGGCCAGTCACGCCGCCTGAGGCACTACGACGAGCCGGATCAAATGAAATCACCCTTTCGGCAGAACTTCCATCTACGACTGCGCTCGTGGACAGCCACGGCACCCCCCGCTGTTCAGTAACAAATCGAAGCCCGTGATCTGCATCGAGCACATGCAGCATCCGCCGCTGATCTGTATCGAGCACATGCAGCATCCGCCGCTGATCTGTATCGAGCACATGCAGCATCCGCCGCTGATCTGTATCGAGCACATGCAGCATCCGCCCGCTGATCTGTATCGAGCACATGCAGCATCCGCTGATCTGTATCGAGCACATGCAGCATCCGCCGCTGATCTATATCGAGCACATGCAGCATCCGCCGCTGATCTGTATCGAGCACATGCAGCATCCGCCACTGATCTGTGAGACCGGAGCCTCTGAACCTGATCCAAAACTAAAGCAAACGGGAGTAAAAAAGTGTATGAAAATCTCAAAGCACCCCTGATATAGCTCAGAGGTGGCTACAAGCTGCCATATTGCGAGCCTAGCCAAAAGAGGCCTTGGCACGGTGAAGGCAACGATGCGCGGAATGATAAAAATATCCATACCTGCAATGATCTGATGGGCGAAAAAGCGCGCCTCTACCTAGAGGTCCACAGCCCCCATCCCATACTCTCCCCTCTGGGCAATCTGCGAGGTACCGCGACAAGAGCGCCAAACCGCCGTAGGTGCAGCCCACAACAAGAGCGCCAAACCGCCGTACGTGCAGCCCACGACAAGAGCGCCGAACCGCCGTAGG